>VRLP01001144.1:0-148208 GCA_009660295.1 Lophius piscatorius | reverse complement strand
TTTTGTTTTTACAGTGACATTAATTGTAATTCAAAACTGTAAACAGGTTGACATTATATTTGTCCTTTCACGGTAATTTACCCACATGTCTTTTACATGGCCAATGTTTTTTACCGTAAATTATACAGACTTTTTTTCACAGCGTGTCACAGCTTCCTGTTTGGGCATCTTTTCCCAGTTTTCCCGGTTCTTACCTTCAGCCAGCGGCCTGACCTGCTTTAAGCCCAGAGACTGGACCAGTCTCCCACACAGGTAGAAGATGGGTCGTCGGATCACTGTGGACTGGTTCCCTAAGTCCAACTTCAGCTGAGAGAAGGTGAAGGTCCCCAGTCCTGCTACCTGAACCCCCTGTTTCAGTCAATCAATCAATCAATCAATCAATCAATCAATCATTTAGTGACAGACAGACAGACAATCAAACATTTAGTGACAGACAGACACAGGTAGACGGACGGATTGACAGACACGTAGAAAGACAGACAGATAGATAGGTAGGTAGGTAGACAGACAGGTTGATAGACAGACAGACAGACAGACCTTCCGTAGGGTCATCTGATGTTGGATGTAGTTGGATACATCATCCCAGATAGAGTTAATATCTGCTGAGGGACATTCCAACGTTGACATGGAGACATACATGAATGATAAACGTGCACATTATATAAAGTACCTGAAGCAGTCAAAAAAATAACTTTCAAAACAAGACAAAACAAAAACCAGTGATTGTCTGACCGTTTTCAGAGAGCCGGCGGAGAGTCGGTAAAGTCCGTTTATCCGCCACAAACTGCAGGATATCGATCATCTCTGCTGGGATCCTCACCGGTTACACGTTTCTTTATGTCAATTAATCTAATTTGGATTGTCCGTGAAGGTGCCCACCGAGGCGAGCAGTGAGCGCTGTGGTTGCCCTTGGCGATGGACGGCCGCGGGGTCGCGCGCTGATCCGCGTGCCCGGAGCGCATGCAGGAATGCGTCCTGATCCAAACCTGTGTGGCAGCAGAGACGAGGAAACTACAACAAAGACGGTTGGGTTTGTCTATGCGGCTCCAGTTTCGATCTTGTGCTGTCCTCACTGGGATGTTGAACACAAACGCATAAAGAAACAGAAGGAAAAAAAAATCCTCTCGAGTCCTCAGTTCTTAGCGACTATAGATGACGACGTTATAAATTAAATGTATTCTTATTATTATTACAAGGGGAATTAACTGAACATTTCTCTGCAGGCATTGATCTCCAAATTCTTCTTAGTGCTTTTTTCTCTCTTCCATTTGTTTGTCAATCAACTATTAAGCACATTGAATAACCTTGTATTGCTTTTGAAATGTGTAATAAAGTTTTATTGATTAATTGCTGTGATCACGTGACATATGTTGTGCAAAAAGGAAAAAAAACATGATTTTGCAAACAGTTGTCACGTGACTTCTGTATAATGTAGAGTAGGCTTCAGCCTGAGAAAACAGTTAAATAAGTCTCAGCCATAAAGTGTAATGATGTCATCGATGATGCTACTTTATTGGGAGCAGATATTGTACCGACAGCAAGGGTGTATTCCTGAAAAAAGCTCCCAATCCCCTGCGTTTTACAAGCAATATGCTCTACGATAAAATCCCATAGTGACTCAATAATGAAGATAAATACAGTTAGCTTGTCCTACTGTAACAAGACGGATTTTCCTTGAATCAATCATAGGAGCTAAGTTTAGACCCAATTGGACTTGTGGTTGGGAAATTACAGACAAGAAACTGCATTTTTTTTTTCGCAAAAAAGCCCCTATTGTGGCTGAGTTTGAACAATTACAGTAAAATATGACAATTACATGTTAGATCTCCTTAAGGCGTTTCATATGAGGCAAAATTTTCAATTTGGGTATAACGGTTAGGACTTTATGGTAGGATAAACGGTGTTTTACTAAATGAGCGCCACCTAGTGAGTAAATTATGAACTATTGGAGTAGAATATGATATATAAAAGATAGATCTCCTCGAATGGATTCAAATTCACCAAATTTTGACTAAATCAGACCAACGGTTTTGAAATTAAGGCCAAACACCTGTGATTTTACAGATAAAGCTCCCCCTACTGGCCGAAATATGCAACAGACTTTCCCCCCCCCAAAAAAACCATCTAGTTCTTCCTCACTCTGCTGTCCATTGGGGAAGGGGGGCAAAGATTTTAATAAGATCCAGCGGCGATGACGATGCCATTGTATTCACAGAGCTTTCTTTGAAACTCTGTTGTCAGTGTTTGTTGAATCTTGACCCATACTGGCGACTATAACTTCATCCATATTACCAGAACCAAGTGACTAGAAGATTCCTTTATTACTCACATACAGCCATACACAGTACAACACAGTGAAATTATTTCTCTGCATTTGACCCCTCCCTGAGGGAGCAACCCCTGTAAAGCGCCCAGGGAGCTAGGGTTTCAGGGTCGTGCTCAAGGACCCTACGACAAGTGGACCCTGGTGGGAATTGAGCCGGCTTCCGTTTAGGGAGACGGCTGCTCTACCCACTGAGCCACAGCCGCCCCCAATTATTTCTTGAGACTAAAACTCTGAGGGAAAAAACCCCTTTCTTTCCCAATCAGATTAGCGACTCATCAGCTTTACTTTGAGTCATTTGCATGACGAGTAAAATGTATCACGTATGAGAGACGGCTCTTACCCAACCAAAGAGGGACACATGGCCTTTTGATCGATGACAAATCCATCAAAATCACTCCTCTCTTTCATTTTGTTTTGCTGCCTGTAAAGCTGATTGTTGTGTTTCAACCTCAGAACCATTCAGCCTTTAATGTGAATTTAAGAGTCTAATTTCTTAGATGCTACCTCCTGCAGTGGCGCTCTGGTGGAGGGAGGTTGCTGGAGGTCGTTGAACACCGTCACCATTGATTCTTCTTCTCTTTCGCTTTCATTTTTTGCCCCGGGTCAAACGTGACAGTTGCAGTTTAACAACTCAGCCAGCTGCTTATATAAGCCGTATCGTTTTTTTTAGAAGACACTGGGACTCCAGGGACGCTGGTGTGAGGTGTTACTATGATGGCGATGAAGATAAACCTGTTTTTTTTTCTTCTTCTCTGGACGTTATTTACGGGTAAGATGATTAATTAGGAATTAATGAATGAATTACAAACAGACTGGAAAGTGCTGATTTTTGTTGATTTATAGTTGTTTTATCTGTTAGCTGACCTGAAATAAAAGGTAGAATAATTATTATGATTAATATTATTATTATTTTTGTATATTTTTCGCTGCAATAGAAATTCAGGTTTGTGAATTAAGCTTAACTTTAATTTCTTTGATCATAATTTGGACCTAATACTCCTTCGGAAATAGACTATCTAATAGTTTAAGAAATAAATTTACATAGCAGAACTTTTTTTTTTTCCAACCCTCATTAATCACACCTGATGGATCAGTGTCGCCATGGGGCACCTTTACAGGGGAGCCTGAACAGAACCATACTGTAGGTATAGTTTAAATAAGGATAATAATGTCACTAGAAACTGCTTGTGTAATGAATGAATTATAATGTGAGCATAACACTGTTAGACGACGCTATTAAAAAATTATTAATACATTAATTGACTGATTTCAATCCAACAGATTGGAATCACATGTTGCGAAATACCTGCGTGCTGGTGAGGTGTGCCAGATATCTTGATCCAAGCATTCATTAGTCAGAGGGATAACAGAGAAGATGACGTCGATTTAGGGAAATCCATTGACAAACAAACTGGGAAGCGGCCAGACTTTTCAACGTGTCATGTCATCGCATCCAACCACCTCTGGGTGCTGCTTCACAAATGTCAAATCATGTCGAGTCACGTCCCCACCAAAGTTACATGAAGGTTTTTTCCCAGAGGGCAGGTCTAGAACCTATGTTTATTTTTGAGGGTAAATGCAGACTTTCCATCCAAACAAGAAACATTTTAAGCCAAATCTTAAATGTACACTGTAAAAAAAAAATTTTAAAAAAAAGAATGAAAAAAAAATAGAATTATTTAATGGTAACACACAATTAAATTAAGTTCCATTGATTCTGATATTTAAGTTTGTTATACCTAATTTAACTGTGTCACCAGAGTAAGTTTAAGAAGAAAAAAAAAAATCACTTACAATTCTCTTTTTATAGTGTGTATTATTTGTCTTAAAATGCTGCCAGAATCAATAAATGTCAGAATCATCCATCAATAATGAATAAAAATGTATTCACAGTTTCATATTTTAGTTTCTTTTTTTTTTAAAGGGAAACTGTGAAAAACTAATTTTTCCAAAGAGATTCCAAGTATTTTCAAAGCTTGAATTTCGCTTTTTCTTTGTTGTTGTTTTTTTATTTTATTTTGGAGTCTAATCATGCACTGTAAAAAAATAAATTGTTGATGAGCTTGACAAAATTATAACAACTAGTAACATAAATTTAGTAAAAGTAGTAGAAGTAGTAGTTTTGAAGTGAAACTTTATTTTACCAGTTGGAATTAATTTTTCTGGAGTTCATCAAAAAATCACTTTTTACAGTGCAGGGAAGGTTTTCTGCCTCCCAGACCAAGACTGGAGCCACAAAATAAATGTGTGGCTTCACAGGAGTTTCTTTTGGTTGATTTACAACTTTACAGTGAAAGTTGGATTTCAGTCTGTCAACCCACCCGTTTCAACTTTCATCTGGTCTTTTCGTTGAGTTAAGCTAACCAGCTGCCGAGTTTAGTTTCTACACACATGAGAAACACAACTTTTTCTTTTTCTTTTCTTTACATGCATTGAGAAGATTGAAAATTTTTGAAATATAGGCATTTTCTGATTTGTTCTGACCCTAGTAGTTTGTCAATCAATATAATAATTTGTTTTATAATACCTGCCAACCACACCTGGAAAAGCATGTAATATTGCAAACTTTCTCCGCTCAGGTTTTACTATCGGTTTTTTTTGGGAAAGAGTTTACACCACGTATATCACACATCCGGCCCGCAGAACTATTATATCCGGCCCGTGAGACAATATCTAATTTCGATAAGAACTGGACAGCTGGTTAACGGCGCAAACACCGCAGATACTACAAGTCCCAGAATGCACTACGATAGCCGACGCATCACACAAGAGCGCCAGCGAGCTTCCACTCCTCGGTCGTCAGATATTGGCGTTCATAAAGTCACTCTAATCATTTTTAGGCTCATCCCAAGCCTGGGAGGGATGATGGATAAGAATGAACGGTTAAAATGCTAATTAATAACGTATTAGTAAGTTGCACACGCAGTTAAGTAAATAGAACGCACGATTTAAATAACTGGCGAGGTGCGTTCAGGTCCTCCAGTCGTTCAACAGGTTTCAGTGCTGCTGCGTTAAAAAAGAGAAAAACACATTATCTTGCTTACTTTTAATGTGAAATTCACATGTAGACGATCAAGTGGTTATTTAACGTTCCGTTTTTGTTGATATTGTTAATTGAAAACGATTTAAAATGGATTGATTTTAAATTTAACTTGTTAATGCCTGAGAATAAAAACTTTTCATTCCGCGAAAAACTGCTGATAGAGAGGGAGACATAGAAATTATGCAGTTCTATCTTGAATTTTATCTGTAATTTTCTATTCCCTTGGTTTTTCCATAGTTCCTGAAAATGAGTAAATACTATAAGAATAAATTGTCATAATACCTCAGATCAAAGCAGCCCTATTTGGGTTCTGTCCGGCCCTCGATGTGGACTCAATTTTTATTCTTGGCCCCCTCTTTGATTGATTTTGGCACCCCTGGTTTATAGATTAAAATTACATTCACTGTGTGCCCTCTTTCTGCAGGTGTTTTTGCCTGGAAACTCAGAGAGATCTCTGTGAAGACAGGTGAGATGGTGGCGCTGCAGTGTCCGTATCACCAAGGATATAATGGTCAGGATTCCAAACTGCTCTGGACCAAATATGGCAACAAGGAGATGGATCTGACCGACAGCCTGACGTCAGCGGAGCAGAGAGGGATGGATCTGCTGCTTCATGGAAGAAGTCTTGTTATTCTCAGAGCAGCTGTAAACCATCAGGGGAATTACTCATGCTCTCTAGGGTAAAGTACAAATATTTCCAAACTAATAAACTGCATTCCCTGGAGTTACAAGCAGAACACACGCACTAAAGCCACGCCCCTTCCGTGGAAGCTGTCATGTCTTACATGACAGCACGCACGGAATGTCTACTTTCGTTTCAGGAGATCGTGGTCATGTGGATTTATCACATAGGATTATTAGACCTGAATCAAAATTAGGTAAATCAAATAAAGAATAAATGTTAAGAAATAAACAACAATTTAATGTCCCCTCCAAAAAAAAAAGAAAAAAAAAAAGAAGATAACTAAGGAGATATCTAATACGCAAAAATAAAAAGTTTTTTTTTTTTTTTTTTTTTTTACATATTACATTTCTTTGGGGGTATTTATAAATTTAATATCCTAGAAAACTCTGAATTTACCATGAAATAACATATTGTTTGGTCAAGCATGTATTTAAATAGTAAAAAAAAAAAATTCGTACTTTGAAATTGTGCACGTCATGGAAAATAGTGGGTTTTAATTAGATTATCTCAATCTCTTGGCAAACGTTTGTTTTTAAAAAAACTAATTTGACCCGTCGCCATGGCGGATTATTATCTGTTTCCATCCATCGGTTTCCTGTTCCGCATACTGTGAGACTTGGCAGGTCTCACAAACTTAAAACAGTGAGACAGGAGATCTGTAGTTCTGATGCCATTAGTGTAGTTAACAGAAGTTTTTTTAAGTATGGGCTATAATATATCAAAATAAATCTACTTAGTGCTGCTGGTGATGAAAATGTATTCTACGACATTGTTAGGAACCACTGAGCTGCTGATCCTCTGATTGGGAAACGACAGTTCCACCCATCGCGCCACAGACGCCCACCCAAGTTTAGCTAATTACAAGCAATGAAACGTAATTTAATTAAGACTGATTTTAAGAATCAATACCTTCATCCACGATTAGTTATTACGAGAGAAAAAAAGCTTATAATAAGACATCATTTCTTTAAACAGTATGTCCGTATTCTTAAAAATAAGGGGTGGGAAGAAAAATCTTGTTCCTCTGCTGGGATATTAAGCCCACCATGATCGTACCTGATCCCTGATTCAAATTAGCTCAATATTAGCAGGAATATTTGACTCAGATAAAGTGTGTGACATATTTTCTAGAAATAAGATTATTTTTTTAATGATCAACATGCTTGACAAGATCAGTTTTGGTGAAACAAAAAACTACAACAACATTTCCTTGAAACAAGGCGTTTTTTGAAATTCCTTTTTTTTTGCAGCCCCCCCTCCCCCCGCGCCTTTTTTTCTTCCTCCCTATAGGGATTTGGATGGATCTGCTTCATCTCCCTCATCTGCCTAATATCTAAAAAAAAAAGAAGATTATAACTTATTTTTAAATGTAAATGTGAAATCTTCATCACGCGTATTTATATTCCCTGACAACCAGGGGTGCCAGCAGACGGTTCTGGTCCAGGCTGACGGTTTACGCGACACAGAAGGGGGGGAATGAAGAGAGGTTCACGTTCCCTCAGAAATGTGACGCAGACAAATCCTGTTCCCTGTCGTGCCCTGATGTGAACACACCTGCTGGAAATACCTTCGGGACTACAAGCAACGGCGTCGCATGGCGCAAGGTACTTAAACGCAGTGGAATTGTCCATTTTAATTAATTTACGCTTTAGACATGAATTACTCTAATCCCCAATAAAAAATAATATTCTGGAATCGTCATCGCCGCCACTGAAGATCCTTCGTGTTAAACAGATAACTCAGAAATCACCAAAAGTTTTCAGGCTAGGATTTCCCAACGTGTTTTACGTTTTAACAAAAGTTAGTCCAAATTTGGTGCATATGGATCGACTTGAGGAGATTTATCTTCAATTTATCATATTTTCCTCTAGAAATTCACATTTTACCCACTAGGGGTATTTTTTTTGTTGTTGAAAAACTATGCTTTTCTAACAGCTTCCCAACCGTTGGTCCGATTTATTCCAAATATGGTGCATAGGAACCGAATTGAGGAGATCCGTCTTTTTATACATCATGATTTACTTTAATAGTTCATATTTAACTCACAAGGCAACTCTAATTATATTGCTCACTTCAGCAACAGGGCAATTCAAAGCGCTTTAAACAAACAATCAGGAACATTGCGACAAAGTGCAAAAGAAAATTAGGACATAATTAAAACATATAAATACAAATAGTTATAATAAAGTTGAGAAAGATTTGCAAGATAAAAGCTCGAATAGAGGAAAATCCACTGTCTAAGAGATAATTTAGGGTTTTCCTAAACCGTACAGTATAGGAAAGATAGAAATAAGAATAATAAAGAAAAAAATTAAGGATTTCATAAAGCAGCGTAGACCTAGTTATAATAGAAACATTTCCTTTAATACATTTGAATGACTTGTTTTAAGACATGCTTTCATTCAGTTAATTCTGAGGAAATCCAACTTGTTTTCCGTCTTATAGGAGGACGACTCGTCGTCACATCCAGGTTACTTCTGGAGTGTGGAGGAGAAGGACCGGGGCGTTTACACCTGCACCAGATCTTACCTCTATCAGGGTCAAACCTATAACATGACCTTTAGAGTGGTGCTTGATGTCCAACCAAAGAGTAAGAGAAATAGCTTTTTTTATGTATACCTTTATTGGCATTCATATCTTCAAGTAAACATGAAACTATGTAAAAAAACAGAAAAGTATTATGTAAAAGTTTTTTCTCCTTTTTTGCACAGAAAATCCCCAAAAGACCTCAGCGATCACGTCACCGCGCATGAATGATGTCTATAAACTCGAATTGGGTGAGTTTCAATCTTGTAGGGTGGACTCGCCTTATTAAGGATTTATAAATGGCTTGTACCTAGTTTAGTATTTAAGTTTTTAAACAATTCACAAATCATTAACTGGTAACTTCAGCTCATTAGAACTAAAAATCATCAGAGACTTGATGCTTGCCAAATAGTGAGCACACCTGGCTGTACTGCTAACTTCCTATTGCCAAATAGTGACCCCCATTTATAAATTGTGAGCTATGTTAAAAGCTGTTTACAAACGTCAATCAATGTCTAATACAGTCTTAACAACCTAGTTTATAACCCCATTATAACCCATTTATAAATCCTTTATAAAGGTGGGTCTTTTTGTAAAGGGGCGCCGTCGGGTGGATATAATGCTACTTTCAAAGATGTTATTTTTAAACCCTGTGTTTGTGTTTTTTTCTAGGTTCAGAAGTGGTCATTGATTGCAGAGCTATTCTGTACTCTGAGTTCGAAGAGCTGTTCTGGTTAAGTGGGGAAACGTTTGTGGACACTGATGACAGCCTACCGGTTTTCTACAATTATACACTGTAAACATTCACACAGCTCTTAAAACTAAGTTTTGATGCGTAAATGTCAAATATGACAACTCAAATCCCTTCTATGTTCCTTTTTCAGTGAGTCTTATTCCGAAGGAGTAAAGATGACGGCGTCTCTGGTCTTCAAAAAGGTGTCGGAGAACGAGCTCTCCAAACCCTACAGCTGTAAACTGGAATCTTCTTCTCAAGCCTCAAGCTTTGTCACCATCATGTTGACTCGAAAAGGTTTATAAAACCGAAGGCTTTAATATTGTGGCTATCGTGGTTTCTTTTATCTTATTGTTTGCTGATTTTTAAAGAACGCTTACTTAACAGAAACATTCTGATATATTTAACTCCAAACAAGGTTTAAAATGTGATTTTGAAGCAAACAGTATTTTCTTGAACTGGTTTGGATTTAACATTTTCATTACTATGTAAAAGTTCGGATGAACCTACATAACCAAGCAATCATGAAATGATGGGTGAAGTGGAAAAATAATCAGATATGCCGCGTTCAGATTCAAAACCACTACCAAAAGCCAAAAGGCGGGAGGAAATTTGTACTTCCTTTCATCAGGAGGCAGGAAACATATTATTATTATTATTATTGCTGCTCCATGTTTGATGATGGATCCAACAATGTTCTGCTCATCATCTTTAAGAACCCTAGAAAAAGGTGACATGACGAGGGCGGGGTTTACAGTCATCTATGGTGTTTTTCTGCCACCTAGTGGACACATCTATAAACGCTTCAACCAAGAATTGATTTCCTTTTTATATAAAATCACGATCAATGATGGATTTTGTACGTGCACGCAGTAACACACTGGTTACTACTACTAAGATATTAAAAGAAAAAGTTTGAATCTGTTTAATAAATACAATTTTTTATCATGCCTGCTTCTTTCTTCTACTATGGAAACATGTAGATATGTATATGTACAGCATATGTTTACTGTATGTATGTAGTGAAAATAATCCATGACATAGCTTTTGAATTAGGGATTTACTAAACAAAATTATGTAGGGGTCGAACAGTTTTCCAAAAGAATGCTTTTAAAAAAGATTAGGAGCAAATCTCAATAAAAATGGACAATTTTTTTCATTAAAAACAGAAAAAACGTCTTTTTTCCATTGTTTAAAAAAATGTGCCTTTAATCATTTTCTGATCAATTTGAGTGTCTGAGATGTTGAATTAATACATACCCCAAATAAACCAATATATTTAAAAAGAAAAAGCAATAAAAATGCATTTTTCCCACAGCTTTTCTTTCCTTCTTCTCGATGAGGACATTAAAGGGTTAATTAAATAAGACAGAGCTAAAGAAGAAGTAGAAGCAGTTTTTCTTTCTGGGTGAGGGATGGAGGGGGTGTTTAAACCGCAGGCGCAGCATGACACTTCCTTTAGTCTCCTTTTTCTTTATCACACACTGTGGCTTGAGGAGGAGATCGGTGGAAACGTGAGCAGAGCTGCATGTGGGGATTGTTAAACTGAAGGAAGCTGCTCAACCTCTGGTGTGCGGTACTGCAGGTGGTCATCATGGTCAGGCTCTGGCTCATCATTAACAGGTAGGACATTTATCCTGTCAGCTGGATTCCTTTCTCAATGTAATATCACAGACATGATAGACAATTTTTTTATAAGAACTAGTCACTAAAATGTGCTCAACCAAACAGTTGGGAAGGACATTAAGGGTTTAAATACGTTGGCACGCCTCATTCTATATCTTTTAATTTTGCAGACTTCCACAAAATTTTACTTCGCCAGAATCACAAAAACCAGTGGGTACGAAAAAAATTAGGATGTGGTCAGGAACCCTGTGCTTTCCTATATGTATGAATTTGCTTTACATCCGGATAAGTTCTTTCAGTTAGAGGCAGGAAATGTGTCTCTGGCACCAAAAATATGTTTCACGTCTCCTTCAGTAAGAAAAAAGGACTATTTAGATTTTAAGTGAACACTTACGTTTTATCAATACTTTTCAAGCTACAGGAAGAACCCAGTGGGCAAATCTCTACTTAACGTCCTTATCCAAGGTTAAAAAGTAAAACAATTCTATTATAATTCACTTGTTAAGGAATGAGATTCAGATTCTAACAGAGAAGTGATACAACTACACAATCGGACCTCAGGAGAATCTATAAACTCATATTTGCAGCCTAATAGAAAATAAATAGTCAAACATGTTTATGCAAAAAATAAAAATTCACTCCTTTGCCATCTTTTACTTTATTAGGACTTTATAACGATTTAACACCCAGACTGTAGGTTTGATGACTTTGTTGGATCGTAAGCCTTTATCGCCCTAACCAGTGGAAAAAAAATAAATTCTTCGCATATTCTACGTCTTAAATGTATTAATTTCAATATCTGGGACACTTTTAATTTAACATAAACTCTCTCTCAATGTCAGTGGGTATAGGCTCCAGCCCACGCCACCCTGAACAGGATAAGAGATTACGAATAAATAAAAAAAATGAATGAATGACAAAAACTTTTCTTTTTTTTTGTCAAGCAAGTTTTTAAACAGTTGGAGAAAAAAATGACTTGAATTTTGTATTTCATGGAAAATAATCCAATTTCTATTAGATTAGCTCAACAATTGGGTAAAGCAGGTTTTTAGAAAAATCATCAGACCCTCGTTAGACTTTCAGGTTTTATCAAGTTTCCTAATTCTGTATGGTTTGTCCTCACTTTCTTTTTAATACGTAACAAATAAAGTCAAATCTCAACTAAAAAAATCTTTCTCTACAGCCATGGTTAATTGCAACCCCATTCGGGCCGTGGTGTCCCTCAGGGCTCCATCCTTGGCCCCTTACTCTTTGGCATATACATTTTGTCTCTGGGTCATATTCTAAACAGGTTCAGTCAAGTGGCAAACATTTTCTTTCAGTAAGAAATACAAACTCAAGCAGGTCATTAAAGTCACATTTCAGTGAGAAGTAGATACTTGTTTTTAAGACAATATATCCTGAGTATCTTGTTAAGTCCTTGAATCTTAAAAACCGCTGAAATGCTCAATGTGAGCCTTTCCAACAATTTTAAATATCAAGTTCTTTTCTCAATTCAAACCAACAAACGATGGTCTAAAATCTAAAACAGAGTCACCGTGGCATTAATGTACATCCCAGAATAAGTTAAATGCGTGTTTTACATGCATAGCCACAAACAGAACGTTGCTTTTGAGGGGATGAATAAACATTTTTGGAGAAACAACTGGGTTATTCTAAGACAAAGCACCAAAAAAGTCAAATATAAGTCTTAATTAAAACATTTCACGGCTAATGTCATGATCTCCTTTATCTAACTATCACAAACTCATTTCAAGACATCTAACCAAACAAATCTCTACTTATTTAATTTTTGAATCTTAGGATACATGTAGTTTTGGTGAATAAGTGACTTTAAATCGCCCGGGTTCGTGATTGTGAGCGTTCAGGCTTTCGCCCAGTCTCACCTGGATTAGGCTACCGCCACCGCGACCCTGAACAGGAGAAGCGATTAACGATCAAATTAATAATCTAAAAACACCTTCTTAGCCTCCTTTTCCTTTTTAAAAACGTATCTTTGATTGTTCTCTTCTGTAACTAGCCACATATTCTTACTACCCAGAAGTGATAAACGCGTTTCTTGTGGGAATAAATCACGTTGAGTTGAGGATCTGTGTGGCAGGTGCGTTTCCCTGTAACCAAGAGGTTCACGTGAAGGAAGGTGAGATGGTGGCGCTGGACTGCCCTCATCCGAGAGGGTACCGCCACAATGAATCCGAACTAATCTGCACCAGCAGCACCGGCAGGGAGATGGATCTGACCAACAGCATGTCCTCAGCAGAGCAGAGACCGATGGATCTGCTGCTAGATGGAAGAAGTCTTGTGATTCTGAGAGCTTCTGTGAACCATCAGGGCAATTATTCGTGTTCTCAGAGGCACAGTCCCGAGTAAAAGATACAATAACTGACGCATCTGCATTTTTTTTTGATGCGTCAATCCAAGCAAATCATCCTAGGAAGCCCATATAGTATTTCCATGTCGGTGCTTCTGAGTTGTCTACTGAAGACATCTGCTCTCACTGGTATAACCACACCAATGATGTCATCCCACGACCGTAAGGGTCTATCCACGAAGTCCCCCAATCCACTGCGTTGTACAAGCGAACCCCCCGAATAAAGCCCTTAAATTAGATGTGACGTTATTTCCACAGTATTTTCACTTTTTAAAATAAAGCTCCCCGATCGATTCATACGCACTAGATTTTGGACCATTTTGACATATTCAACCAACCCTTCCCAAACTCAATTCAGTTCTTCCTCGCACTGATGCCTATGGTGAAAAAAAATGTGAAAATGATCCATGAAAAAGTTTTTGAGCTATGTGTGAAAAACATTGTTTTCTGCAAAAGAAAAAAAGAAGCTCCCCCTAGTGAGTAAAATATGAACTACTAGAGTAAAATATTATTTCTAAAAGATAGACATCCTTGAGTTGGTTCACATGCGCCAAATTTGGACTAAATCGGACCTACGGTTGAGAAATTATCCTCCAAAACATTTGGAGATAAATCTCCCCTAGTGTTAGAAATATAGAACCGACATTTCCCAAAATCAATCCAGTTCTTCCTTGCACTAAGGTCTATGTGGGTATAAAATTCAAAAATGATGCATTAAATAGTTTTGGAGTTATCGGGTTAACATGATGGATCTGCGGTGTACGTGGCACCGATCCCCGACTTCTGGAGGATATATTTATCTCTTAGTTCTGGAAATATTTATTATAGGATTCCTTCATCAACCTCTGAAAACATTTCATGTCCGTGTTCTCGCTATGTCACACACTGTATAAGAGAAATACCAACATTCTGGAGAACTATCCTTCCTATTAACCGTTTCTTTGATGATGTGACAGGAATGCCAGCGTTCAGTTCTGGTTCTGGCTGGCGGTTCATTCCACCCAGTTCGGAGAGTATGATAATAAGTGTGACACACAGGAGTCCTGCACTCTGATCTGCCCCGCATTAAATACTCCTGTGAACAAGACCAACATCACCAGCGCCGGCCTCACATGGCACAAGGTATTCACACACAGCAGGTCCTCTTATGACGGGACACTTCTTGGGTTCTGATCGTCTGACTGCATCTTTAACACACTTAGTTTACAAATCTATTCATTTTGATTTTATTTTTTTTGAACCTTTTCCAAAAGCAAACCTGAGCCCACAGGTTTTCATTCACTTCATGCTTTCAGTTTTCTTCTTCCCTCATTCCAATCCTTTTTTTCCCTTTCCTTTCCTTACCTTTCATTTCCTCCCCTTTCCTTTCCTTTCCTTTCCTTTCCTTTCCTTTCCTTTCCTATTCCCTCACTTCCTTTCCTTTCCTTTCCTTTCCTTTCCTCCCCTTTCCCTCTCTTTCCTTTCCTACCATCTATGACATTGTATGGCAGAAGGTAAACTGCAGACTTAGGTGTTTAGGGAGAAACTGATCATCTCACTGCATCTTTTAACACAGTTATTTTACAGATTTCTGTCTCGAAAGTGTATATATATATATATGTATATATACCTATATATATATATATAAGTGAATCATACTTTTGCAGGTATTTTCCCTTCACACAACAAAGGTCTTCATTCACCTCATGATCTTATTTTTCCGTCTTATAGGAGGGCGACTCCTCGTCACATTCAGGTTACTTCTCGAGTGTGGAGGAGAAGGACCAGGGCGTTTACACCTGCACCAGATCTTACCTCTATCAGGGTCAAACCTATAACATGACCTTTAGAGTGGTGCTTGATGTCCAACCAAAGAGTAAAACAAATAGTTTTTTGGATTTATTGTTTTTCACAAACGTTCAGATAATAGAAATATCTATATATAATCTTACTTCCTTTTGCTCCCAGAAGCATTGGGGAAATCTTCAGCGATCACGTTTCCACGCGAGAACGACGTATTTCACGTGGATCTGGGTGAGCTTCAAACTCGTGGGCTCCATGAACATAGAAATAATAATAGAAATAATCAAATGTCTCTTTTTGAATCCTGCGTCTGTTTCTTGTGTTCCAGGTTCGACAGCGGTGATTGATTGTAAAGCTGATCTGTACTCTGACTCCGACGAGGTGTTCTGGTTAATTGGAGAAGAATTTGCGGACACTAATGACAGCTTACCCGTTTTCTACAACACCACCATGTAACAGCGCTCACTCACCTCCATGTCTGCATGTTTCCATGTCTGCATGTCTGCAATGTCTGCATGTTTCCATGTCTGCATGTCTGCATGTCTGCATGTTTCCATGTCTGCATGTCTGCAATGTCTGCATGTTTCCATGTCTGCATGTCTGCATGTTTCCATGTCTGCATGTCTGCATGTCTGCAATGTCTGCATGTTTCCATGTCTGCATGTCTGCATGTCTGCATGTCTCCATGTCTGCATGTCTGCATGTTTCCATGTCTGCAATGTCTGCATGTTTCCATGTCTGCATGTCTGCATGTCTGCATGTCTTCATGTCTCCATGTCTGCATGTCTGCATGTCTCCATGTCTGCATGTCTGCATGTCTGCATGTCTGCATATCACCAAACATAGAAAACAACTTGTCCTTCTTCCCTCCTTTCCTCCCCTTCCCTCCTTTCCTTCACTTCTATTTCCCTCCCTTTTCTTGTGTTTCATTTTCTTTAGTTTCGTTTCTTTCCCGCTTGTTTTCCTTTCCTTTTAATTCATTTCCTTCCCTTCCCTCCTCTCATCTCCTTTCCTTTTATGTCCACCCCATTCCTCTGTTCCTTTCCATTCCTTCCCTTTCATTTTCCTTTCCTTATTTCCTTTCCATTCTCTTCATTTCGTTACCTTTTATTTCCATTACTTTCTTGTTCTTCCTTACTTTCCTTCCCTTTCCTTTTGTTCTCTTTACTTCTCTTTTCTTCTCCTTTCTTCTCCCTTCCTCCTCATTTCCTTTCCTTTCCTTTCCTTTCTTTTCCTTTCCTTTCCTTTCCTTTCCTTTCCTCCTTTTTGCTCCTTTCCTCCCATCCCCCATCCTCTCTTTCTCTATCTTTTCCTTTCCTTTCCTTTCCTTTCCTTTCCTTTCCTTTCCTTTCCTTTCCCATCCTTTCCTTTCCTTCATTGAACTTCCTCTCCTCTCTTCTCCTCTCCTCTCCTCTCCTCCTATTCCACTCCTTCCCTTTCCAGAGAATCCAACGTCGAGGGGACAAAAATGACAGCATCCCTCGTCTTCCAAAAAGTCTCAGAGGAGGATGTATCGAGGAATCTCACCTGTAAATTGGACTCTGAGAACCAACCCTCAACTTCTGTCACCGTCACCTTGGAGCTGAAACGTATGTTAGACGGATGAAGTTCAAATCTCAAGCTTTTCTACCATTTTGAAACCATTAATAATTATCTTCATCGTGCTTATTCGGGGTTTTTTTTGGAAAAAAAGGAAAAAAAACAGTAAACTTCTTAAGTGAGCTTATTTCATTTGTTCATCTGAGCCTGTTGTCACCCACACAGGAAGTGTCGTCTCTCTGTCTTCTTCAGGATTCTTGCGTCTGTAAATGACTAAATCTGTTGATTTTATACGTCCACAGCTCCTCCCCCCTCGCACGTTTCCCTGGCACTGACAATCAGCATCTTCCTGATGATGATGGTTTTGACGGTAGCTTTATACGTCAAATTCAAAATTAGCATCACTCTTTTCCTGCGAGACGATCTCGGCTGCCACGGCAACAGCTCAGGTATTTGTTTTATTCTAACTAACAGTTAACTTGTTTCTGTCTTTGGGTTCCACTGCAGAAAAAATAACAGCAGTGACGTCACTTGTGCTTTTTTGTGTTTGCGTAGATGGGAGGAGCTTCGATGCCTTTTTGGTGTGCTACAAAAGTGACACAGACCCACGATTGAATGAAGGTGACAGAAAATGGCTAACAAGCGTTTTGGAGGAGAGATTTGGTTACAGTCTCTGTCTCTACGATCGCGACGTCATACTTGGAAAAGGTATTTAGACTCCATGACACCGACTTATGTCAACCAGTCAAACAAAAGTAGGTCCAATAAATGGGAGGAAAAAAACATGAACTTTTTCATGGATCATCTTTTGTAAGAGGAAGAACTTGATTGATTTTGGGAAAGGGCAGTTGCACATTTCCACCACTAGAGGGAGCTTTATTTCCCAAAATTACAGTGTTCAGGCTATAGTTTCTCAACCGTCGGTCCGATTTAGTCCAAATTTGTTGCATATGAATCGATTCGAGGAGATCTATCTGAGATATGTCATATTTTACTGTAGTTGTTCATATTTCACTCATTTGAGGGCTTTTTTTTAATTAAAGACCCACACAGTTTCTCGTCCACATATTCCCAACGGTAAATCCGTTTTTTCTAAACTTAGCTCATATAAATTGACACAAGAAAATGTCTCTTATTTTATCACTGAGCTCAGAAATAAAAACTGTATTTATCTACATTATTGAGTCATTATTAGATCTGATCTTAGACCATACTGCTGACTACAAATAGTTAAATTCTTCAATCTGGACTGTTTTAAGTAGATCATCAATCAGGAGAATTGCTTGCACAACGCAGGGGGTTGGGGGCTTTCGGGGGATATACCCTTGCTGTCAGGGACGACGGCGTAGGAACAGTTTACTAAACGGTATAAAGCACCAAAACATCTTAAGCGATTGCTTCATCTTAAATTCATTGATTCATTCATTATCTGTAACATATGCTGGTCCAGGGTCAGGGGGGTGGAGCCTATCCCAGCTGACTGTGGATAAGGGGCCGGGTCCACCCTAGACAGTTGAACTTAATAAAGTGAAGTTGAATTTAATAGAGTTGTGTTTCATGTAGTGGACACAATCAATGTTGCACATTCTACACACAGTTAAACACAAATTAACCATTTTACTGTCAATGAATGGAATGAAACTCTCCTGTTTTGTCAGAGATGCTTCTATTTAGTTCTTCCTACATAAAAATGTCACGTACTGCAAGTGACGTCCATATCTGAGAGAGCGAGACGTACGTTGAAGCGACGTCTAATGAATCCGTGAATGATCCGAGCTTTGGTTCCTTGCAGCTGTAGCAGACGCCGTGTTAGACTGCATCAAGGACAGCCGGTCTGTGGTTCTGGTCCCCAGCTCCTCGGATTCCTGTCCAGGATCCGGCCTGCTGAGCGTCATCCATGCAGCCCTTGTGGACCGGCAGACTCGCCTGGTTTTCATCAGGAGTGAGGCGAAGGAAGCGTGGAGCTCGGGTTCACTGCCAGAGACCTTACAGCTTCTCGCAGAGACTGGAGAGTGTGTCACCTGGAAAGGCATCAGCTCCGTGTCGCCCTCCTCCTCCTTCCTGAAGGAACTACGCTATTACCTAACTGCCCCACAGCACGCGCGAGAAATAAGGCTTCAACCTTAAAAAACAAGATTTTAGCTCATTGTGTAACGTTTCATCAGGTCACCAACAGCTTTTATTCTGTATTTATAGTCATTTAAAAAAGCTACTCTAGCTTCTCTATGAAACAATCTGTATTCTTGAATCAACCTTTATTTGTATTTGTGTTTCAAAGACATGCCTTTGAATATAAATTTACAAAAAAAAAAGTCAAAATTCCTGATCCATAAGTTGAATGTTACTTTTCAAAGCATCTCGTTTTTAGAATTAAGCATTTCGTTTGATTGTGCCGTGAATATTTTTTTGGGGAAACTACTGTACTGTCACTGTCGCGACGTTCTACTTATTTAAATTCCCTCATTGTTGCAATTATTGTTTTTGGGAAATTTGCTACTTTTGATGCCCTTTAGACAAAATTTATCTCTGGCTGTTATTTGAAATAAATTCTATTCTCTTCTTGTCTTAATAATGTGTGAAAATCCAATGAGAACTTTGCCTATATGCCCAGTACATCCCCCAAAAGCCCCCTATCCCCTGCATTGTACAGGCACTCCCTCTCTCCCAGTGTTTTTCGTAATCAAGCTCCCCCTAGGGGCTAAAATATGAACTATTGGAGTAAAATATGATAAATACCAGATAGATGTCCTCAAGTTGATTCATAAGCAGCAAATTTGGACTAAAACTCTCCAAAACTCAATCCAGTACTTCCTCGCATTGATGTCTGTGAAGGTATAAACTTTGAAAATTATAAATGTAATAGTTTTTGAGTTTTGACGTCAACACAACGGATCGGCAGCGGATTGCAGCAGATGATTCCATATATCCCCAACTTTTTAGGATAAAATTACTTTAGAAATGCATTGTTCTGAAAACACACAATCTCTGGAAACTTGTTCCCTTGAATATATAAGTAATTTATACCTAGGGGTCTCAGGGCCAGGCTTGAGAAGAAAATAATGAAAGGTGTGAAAGGTGTTTTTTTTATATTTAATTTTAAGAAAAAAGTCGATACATCCGAGAATAAACTCAAACTTAATCCTGAAATCTGTTTAAATGTTTTTTAATTTTGCATTTCTGTGCTTGTGTCAGCGCCCAGTGGCTCCGGACATCCTCCAACGTGCACAATTGATGCGACGAAGTAGTCCGCTATTACTTTGGGGTCGTTGTTGGTTTTGTAGGCCTCCATCCTCCATCCACACAACGTAGCGACTAAAACCATCAATACAGCCACTGACGGCAACGCCGTTTGGCTCCAGCTTGTCATAATTCGACTTTATTCTACAAATGAATTGTCCCTGGCCCTAGTAGTCCTTTGTAGATTTCGTTTGTGGTGAAATGACGGTTAGGGGCAAACCCGGTTAGGGGCAGCAGCCGCTGAACTTATTTACATAAAGAGTTTGGTCTATACCGGCTCTTTCTGGAAAGCCCCTCAAGACAAGAGTTGTTGTGAATTGGCGCTATATAAATAAAGAGTGATTGATTGATAGAACTCAAACCCGTACAATGACCTACTTTCAAACCATCATTTCAAAAATACACAACACAGAATTTTGGTGGGTGTATTTTTAGATGAGCCTAAAATGGATTAAGCATATCCCGATTCCCTTCTTATAGGCGTCAACAGAAAGTTATGGATCTCCTAAGGGGACGAATGTTTCTTTGTTTCTTCGGTTCAAGTCCGATCATCGCTCGTTTTTTCCTCTGCATGGTCTCGAACAACTTCAGGAGCATTTCCGCAATTTTTCTGTGGTAATGGAAAATAAGTAATTGATACTCTACCGACATCTTTACACTTTTCTTGTGAACATCTCATCCTGTAGCTGCATCATATCACGATCTGAGTCACCGCCTTCACATGGTACTTTCACACACAGCGACTGCAGTCTTCTGGATCGACTGAAAAAGAACCTGCTCTCAGCCGCCCCCACAGGGACAGAACCTTCAAAATAAAATGCTCATCCCTCTTACACTTTTTTTACCTTCTGATTTCAACCCTCCTGTTCACGCAAAGGCTTTAGAATAGAAAACAATAACATGGATCATTTAAAAGAAAGCATAAACCTGCAGACCTTAGGGCGAGGAAGAACTGGATCGATTTTGGGAAATGTCAGTTTCATATTCCCACCACTCGGGGAGCTTTATCTACAAAAATTTGCATATGAATGCGCTCAAGGAGATCTATCTTGTATATATATATATATATATATATATATCTCTTTTACTCTGATACTGTTACTTATATTTTGTGTCTTAATACTGAGGGACATCTAATTGAGACCAAACTTAAGAATGCAGCAGAAAGTCATTTTTCAATTTCATTTCTTAAGTTTTCTTTAAATTTTTACCAAATGTCAACACATCAGTACAATCTTTTTTATTTAAATGTTTTTTATATGAGTTTTTATTTTTAATTAACAGACAAACATACAATAAAATGACATGACTTCACAAAAAGCGAAAATAAATAAATATATAAAAAATAAAAAGAGAAATTTATGCCTACATAAAACCCATTCAAACAAAAACATGAGGCTAACCACAACAGCACAAAAATAAAAAACTAGGATCCTTCATTCATTTGTACATTTTTACAATCTGCAAATAATTTAAAAAAATCAATGAAAAATATAATTAACAATAAACATTTTTACTTGTTTTTCTTCTTGGAGGGGTTTAGGCTGAAGCTGCATCTTATTATGTTTACATAAAAAAAAACCCACTCGACTCCAAGATATCAACAGAACAAATATAAACACAAAACAAAGACAAAGCAGTCTTATCTTCAAGATGCTATCTCCATTTAGTTATCTGTCACAAATCCTGGTTTTCCTTATATTCAATGCTTCCCTTCAAACTGCGGTAGAATATCTTATTATTGCAGCTTCTCTGGGAAAGAATGAGCAACTTTGAAGAAAAAACGGTCGTTCTATTTTCCAGTGAAATCAACTTCAATCAACCAAACAGGAAACCAGTTAATACCACCTTCTACAGCTTCTACATGTCCTGTGAAAATGGCAGACCACATGCGACCGCCTGTGAAGAGAGGAAGGAGGTCTCAGTGATGATGAGTAAACTCCACGCGCTCTAGATTGTGGTCATTCATCGTTTGCTAGAATGTAAAGAAGATGGATTTCGTCGTGTTTTAAAAAAGCAAGAAGAGACACAGCATGCAAACTGGATTTATTGTGTTTTCTTTATTCGTCCCCCTTTTCCTGGATGGATGCTGTGTGGAAAACCGTCCAAAGAAAAAACCAGGTACAGAAAATACAAATTCAATATTACAGCTAAAGAGTAAATGTTGGAGTAATCGCTTTAAAGTTTGCAGTATTATTTAATTATTCGTGACATCACTGATCTTTTCATGCCCTAGAATTAAAAGTAATACAAAACAATACGACTGTGCTCCAGGGCCTCGGCTGGAGGTCGCACGCCAACACTACAGGGCGGTGGAGGGGGAGCTCTTCATAATTCCGTGTCTGAAATCTGTGGACCCCCACGAGGAACAGATTTGGTCCAGGACAGGAGACGGTATAGAAGAAAAAGGAGGCCCATCCTTGTACTGTGGGAGGAAGTTCCTCGCTGAAGCAAAGCACTCTGGAAAGTACACGTGCCTCAAATGGTAAACAATGTTCTCTGTTGCCATGACTACCTCTGATACTGTATATGAAATATGAATAAGTATAGAAAAAAATGGACTCAAAATTACAAGGCAGGCAGTGCACGGACAGAAACACCTGAGCAGTGTTGGACCTGGACTAGTGGTCAGTGGTGGGCCGTGGTGGCACTTTACTCCTACAGTTAAGCTAGCTAGCTGTGGCTACAGGCGGTTGTCAGACTATAAACCAGCCTATACTCAAAGAGACCGTAGCGTTAATGTAGTGGAATGAAGTCGTTAAAACGAGGTTGAAAACCTGCGAGGGATAAAAACACTAACTGCATAGGACTCACACCGAAACCATCGATGATGTAGCAATATCACACATAATGCTGCATCACAAATAGATATAACACACCGTATATCTAACATGACGGTCATTACTAAATAATCAACTCTCAACTACCTTCACATTTACTTAGAATACCACCAAGAAAGTCAAAAATACCATAAAATGTAAGTGGAACAATCATTATTCAACATGGTTTCCTCATGGATTCCAGCCAAGCTGCTGGGCATAAAAATACATGCCCAAAGGCACACTTTGCACCGCAACTGGATACTGAATGAAGCGCCTTCTGCATACATGCTAGGGAGCTAGGTACGCTAGAAGGACCTGGTGTATCAATGAACACAGGTACATGACTAATTTGAAATCATATTTGTTTAAAAAATATGTATCATCCTGTATGTTTTAACAGAAGAGCGATTTACCCTAAAGTTTGAAGGCTTATTATTGAAGGAATTTTTTTACCCTGCGACAGCAATGGAGAAATCTGATCGGATCAACTTTCAAGCCATGAAATGAAAATGAATAAGCAGATGGGAACAAACTACTTAAAATACATTAAAATTAAAATGCTTATCCAATTATTAGAATATAATTTTCTGGGTACCACTTTACAATAAGACTAACTTTGTAAAGGATTTATAAATGGGTTATAATTCGGTTACAAACAAGGTTGTTAACACTTTATAAGTCATTAGTTAAAGGTTATTAACAGCTTATAACATGGCTCTCAATTTATTAATGTGGGTCACAATTTGGCAACATCAAGTTAGCAGTACAGATAAGTGCGCTCACTATTTGGCAAGCATCCCGTCCCTGAAACCCTTTATATCTAATGAGTTATAGCGGCTTAATAATTATTTTTAAAGTGTTTACAACTTAATTGGTAAACTGTGTGCAAGTCATTTTTAAATTCTTAGTAAGGGGACTCTTATTTGTGACAACTAGACTCGGTCCCAACAATGGCACTACTGAGCATGTGCAGTGCCGAGCTCAGCGTTCACTCCAAGAACTCAAAAATACAAGTCCACTCTACTCAAATGAACTTAGTTGTTCATTTATCATATTTATTACAATTTATAGAGCACTAAATGGCAAACTAATTCGGTGTTTTGGGTGTGAACTTGTATTAAGTGTTCTGGTTTCTGCTGTCCAGCGGCAGCACGTTTTCCTTCTATCTGCAGGTGGTGGAGAGAAACAGTCTCCGATGCTCCCAGTTGGACGAGAGCAATAAAAATCTGCTTGTGGGTGCGGGAGGGGCCGTCGCCTGTCCGGGTCTCAACTGCAGTGACAACGCAGACGTCATCTGGTACAAGGTGAATGTTACACATGAACAGGATTATCCGTGTCCGAGTGGGAAGACAGATCCCTGAAAACAGTGTTTCGTTTCAGAACAACAAGGCTGTGTCTGAGCAGCGCCGAGCCTCCTGTCAGAGGAACGGCTGGTTACGTCTCTGCCGAGTCAGTGAACTCGACACCGGTGCTTATTTCTGCGACAGACAAATAACTGAGCAAGGAGTCAGATGGAACTTCAGGAGGGCTGTTAACGTCACAGCCATACGTGAGTGTTCCCTCTGTGCGACTCCAGACCCGACAAAACATCCTCATGACGGAAATCTAGGCCGTACACTGTCAACCTCAAGAGGAAGTCCCCAATCCCCTGCGTTGGACAAGCAATTCCCTTGATTGAAACTACTCAAATGAAATGTGAAGTTATGTCCACAGTATTTTTTTATAAAAAAAAGCTCACCAAAGTGAGTCAAATATAAACTATGTGAGTAAAATATGATATATTCAAAATAGATCGACTCAAGTTGATTCACCAGGTTTGGACAGAATCAGAACAACGGTTGAGAAATAATTAACCAAAAATGTTTGGAGAAAAAGCTCCCCCTAGTGTCTGAAATACACAACCAACCTTTCGCAACATCAATCCATTTTTTTCCACACACTAATGTCTATGGGAGTGTATTACATTTTAAAATAACCTTTAAAATCGCTTTTCAGTTATACCCCAAAAACAGTGTTTTTCGTGGGTTTTTTTTTAAAAAAACTCCTCTTTGTGAGTGAAAATGAATCTTTAGAGTAAAATATGATATTAACAAGATAGATCGAACCTCAGTCGATTCATATGAACCAAATTGAGGTTAAATTGGACAAATGTTTTAGAAATTATGGCCCGAAAACTGATTTTGAAGAAAAAGTTACCCCTAGTGGCGAAAACATGGAACTGCCCTTTCCCCAAAATTGGTCCATTTAGTTCTAAAATTAGTAGTTTTTGAATTATCGTGTGAAAGAATATGAAATTATTCTGTGCAACCTCTTGGAAGATACCGTAACGGGAGACCAATCAGAATCCATTACTTCCTAAAATAAATTGATGGACAGTCTGAAGTTTATAATTAATGGTCATTTTTATGATAATGAAGTCCACATTCTGGACATTATTTACCTCACGGAGATTTCTTCAACTTTTTTTCTTTTTCAAATTCAGCGCAGCATCTAATCTGCGATTGCACCATATGTCTCTCGCTATTACATTTTTATTTATTTTTGTTTTCGCTATCATTTCTTTCTATATCTTCTAACCTACAGAACTCAGGTCCTGAATGGGTTCATTTCCGGCTGCTCCCCCTAAAACCACATCCTCCACAGCAGACGCTAGCAGTGTTACTGCAGTCATTTCTCTCCTGAGCAGAGACTCTTAGCAGAATATCTGATATTTTAAATGAAATTCTTAATTTAGAACTGTAGAAGCCATTCGTCTGATCTCGATTCACCGATAAGTAATTAATTTCCTGTAACCCTTTAAATATCCTGCTTAACTGACCTCATTTTGAGTCACAATTTCTTATTGAAAATGATGTGTGCCACTTGACAGAACCTGTTTATAATATGACCCAGTGGCAGCATGTTTATGTTAAAGATGGAAGGGCCATGGATTGAGCCCTGGGGGACGCCGCTGCCCAAAGGGGCCACAGAGGCATTAAACATGGCTATTAAGAAAAGTCCTATTTGATAAGTTTCTTTTGTATATTAAAGCATGTGAGGACTTATTAAACAGATTTATGTAACTTGATACAACCAGAATGTCTAATCCTGTAAATAATGTTTTTTCTCTCCAAAAAAAGACAAACGGTTGAGTTAATCTAATAGAAATTTGAATTTTCCATGAGATACAAAATTCCATCAAGAAATAATTTAATGTCAATTTCTTTTTAACTGTTTGACCAAACAATTTTTTTTGTCATTTTGTTTTGAATTTAGAGCGTCTTAGATGTTGAAATCCAACATAAGTTATGCAGAAACATCATTTTTCGATAGATTTTTTTTTTTTCTCACCTGCCTCATTGTAGCCACCTAAAAACGAAACACCGCTTCTCTGAACAAAAGGGGATTCCGATCAATCAAAAGCCACAAAAATTTCCCAGAGCAGACCGAGAATGAATCACCTCGTCGGTGAGAGAGTTTTTCTGCTGTCATTTTTCACGTTTTTATTTATTTCTGTTAAATCGCTCCAGAGGAAATTTTGTTTTATGTGTTTAGAATCTGCTATACAACACTGTGTGTATGACGTATATATATCTACTCCACTTATTCTGTTTGATTTTTTTTTACTTTAGGAAGTTTTGAAACATCCTTGTAGAGCTCGGCATGAAATTGTTCATTTGAATTTTTTTGTATTTTAAAGTTGCCAGTCTGGTTTTATCCCCAAAAAGTCTGGGATATTACGGAATCGTCTTCATCGCCTCCACAGATCCTTTATGTTAACTTTATATCTCACAAACAATTCCATGTATCATTTTTTAAATGTTACACTCGTATAGATGTTAGTGCGAGGAAAAGGTACATAGATTTTGCAAAATGTTGTTTGTATATTTCCACCACTAGGAGGAGCTGTATCTCCAAAAGTTTTCAGGGCGGAAATTTGCAAACCCGTGGTCCGATTGAGTCCAAATTTGGTTTTGCATGAATGAACTTGAAGATATTTAGCATGCATATATTAGATTTTGCACCAACAGTTCATATTTCACCCACTAGGTGGAGCTATTTTATGAAAAACACAGTTTTTTGGACATAACTTCCAAACTATTTGTCCGGTTAAATCCAGATTTCTTGTTTCTGTCATATTTTCCTCTAATAATTCATATTTTACTCACATGGGACACAGTTTTTGAGACATAGCTTCCACATCTAATTTGAGGAGTTCAATAAGGGAGATGCTTGTACAACGCAGCGGATTGGGGTCTTTTCAGGTATATACTCTTGCTTCCAGGAGCGACATTGACGCCTAGTTTCTTCACAGAAAGAGCTCAGATCTCAAATATAGAGATCTGATCTATTTAACAGATCTGTTTAATCAACTTCATTTCCCGTGCTTAACAGCTTATTACTCGCCGAGTTATTCCCCCAGGATCATTTATCCTGAAGACAACACAACGGAGGAAGTGGTGCTCGGTGAGTGCGTGTAATATTTGCCTCAACACATGCATGAATGGAAATATACCGCAGCACATTGAAAACCCTTTAATGTCCTGCTCAACTGTTTGGTTGAGCACATTTTGAGGCTCTGATGTATTTCCTGTTGAGAAATGTGACCGAACCTGTTCATGATCCGACCCAGTGGCAGCTTAAAGAGTAAGGGGCCGCGGATGGAGCCCTGCGGGACGCCACAGGTCAAAGTGGCCATGGCTATATATATGTAAAAATACTATTCGATAAGTAGCAAAGAGATCATTTTTGTCTTAGTGAGGATATTAAAGGGAGGATCAGGATCATCAGCTGCTGCGTGTATTGACTTGAGTTGGGGTGGCGATGTAACGGCCATGTTTTCTACTTCCTCCAGGTCGGCCTCACACTCTGGTGTGTAAGATATATTTTCCTTTTGAGATAAAGTTTTCTCCAGAGGTGTGGTGGTACATGCACTATGGAGGCGACAGAGAGAACATGACTCTGCTGCAAATGGAGAGTCGACAGTGAGTCTCTTCTTCGGTGTTCATGTCATCATCGCTGCCACGTCCACCACAGATCCCATCTGATGGATTTTCACATTTTATGCATTCACAGGCCTTAGCGCTATAAAAGAATTGGATCGATTAGGGTGAAGGTCAGTTGCCATTAAAGGCAGCTTTATCTCTATAATAACTGTTTGAGATTATTGATGAGTCACATTTAATTTGAGGGAGTTTAAACAGGGGAATTCAGATTCAGATTCAGATTCGGATTTGGATTCATTTCGGTCATATTTACATTTCTCCCCTTCTCATTTATTCACACATACATATTTAAATATGTACAACAAAACAATCTTCGTATGCACATATATACGTAGAAGTACAAGTCATACAGTCCTTTTTTCCCTTTATTAAAAAGCTCTGAGCTGAAGCTACAGGTTATTATGATTACCTTTTTTACATGTCAGATTTTGTGTTTTATTATATTCTCCCAAACTAAAAAAAAGTAAAAACTATCCAAAATTTGTCAAAAAACATAAAGAAATTGGCAAAGAAAACAAACAAATAAAAAAAACACAAAAACAGGGGATTGCCGGTACGACGCAGAGGATTGAGGGCTTTTAGGCGATATACATTGTGCCTGTCTGTAAAAGTGATGCTTGATGCATGATGACTTTTTGATGAGAGGAAGGTTAAATTCTTTTCTCTGATTCAGACAGGAGAAAGAAACCCTTCAAGAGTTCAAGGTCACACAGACGGCCATCCTTAAAGAGGTGACGCCACAACATTTGAACAACACGTTCTCCTGCGTCGCCAGGAACACTGTCGGAAACAGCAGCGCCACCATCAGGCTCACGAAGAAAATTAAAGGTACTTCTGATTCTTTTGCCACTTTTTATGTTTCTTTTTTTTTACTGAATGAACCCATTAATGTCCTGCTCAGCAGTTTGGTTGTGTACATTTTGAATTAACGTTTCTCATTGAAAAATGTGCCTGAACCCGGTTATATAATTACCCAGTAGCAGCATGTATATGCTGAAGAGTAAGGGGCCAAAGATAGAGCCCTGGGAAACACCAAAGGTCAAAGGAGCCAGTGCAGAGGAGGCATTAACCATGGCTACTGAGAAAGTCCTATTCCATCAGTAGGATGTTTTTTTTTTGGCGTATTAAAGCATGTGACGACTCACAAAACAGAATTTTGAAAATGTCTAATAAGGATCCAATAGTTTTCTAAAATCATCTTTTACAAAAAGAATCAGATGATCAAATTCAAATAGACTTTTTTCTATGTAATACAACATTTTAACATTGAATGTTTATTACAGGAATGATTTTTTTGTTTTTACTGTTTAAAAACGGATTTTCCAAACAATTTCAGAATGTCTAAGATATTAACTTAAAAAAATATATAAAATATGCAAATAAATATTTTTTACTCAGCAAGGACATCAAAGGGGTTGATCCCAAGTTGTATTAGAACAGTATATGCATTGTTTAACTAGTTTCATTTGTCCTTTCCGCGGTTTTTAACACATTTTGGTCACATGACCACACGACACGGAAGTTAAGCAAGGTGCCAAAAATATGAGAGAAAGGACGGATGAAGACAACAAATGAACCTTAGAATAATAATAATAATGAATCTGAATGAATAGAATCTGATGCGTTGCTCAACATTGGAAACTCCTTTATCCGCCATTTTTGTCTTAAATCAGTGACCACAGCCGTGAGACCGATGTTCTCTGACCAACATGAAGAAAATAACAGTATCCCACCTTTTTTTCTCTATTTAACATGAGAAAATGGTCGCAATAATTCTCTTATTATTATTCTCTTGGCTCTTATTCTCAAGAAACTGCCATAAATATTTATCTGCCGCCATGGCCGTCCTCAGCTTCCATATAAAAAACAGCACAGAAATACAAACACAATTCTAAATGAATCCTCAAGTTACTCCCTGGTTGTCCCAACTGTTTGGAGATAACCTCTTCATTTTCACCTAGTTTCTGGATCATTGGTGATTTAGAGGCAGAAGTTGTCAGATTAAATGCGTGTGTTTTGGACTGGTTTCCAGTGACGTGGCCGTGGCTGGTCGGGTATCCCATAATGTCTCTGCTGCTGGTGGCTGGGCTGAGTGTCGTGTTGCACGTATGGTGGCTGGAGGTGCAGCTCATCTACAGATCCCACTTCCAACATGGAAAAAACACTGGAGGTCAGAATACAAAAACACACACAGACACAAGCACATACACGCACACCTACATACACACACACACAAATACATACACGCACACACACACAAGCACATAAACACATACATAACCACACACGCACACACACATACACCCACGCATACACACACAAACGCACACACATACACACAAACACATACACACACACATGCATGAACACACAAACACATACACACACTCACAAGCACATATACATAAACGCAAAAATAACCACACATACACACACAAACATATACAAATACACACACACACATAAATGCACTAACCCACAAACAAATACATACAGATATGCAAGCACACACACACGCACACACATACACACAAACATGCACAAACACACATAAACATACAAATACACACAAAACACACACACATGCACAAACACGTACAAACACACACATAAACGCACACACACACAATAAACCAAAAGTGAACAACAGCTGCTTTACCTTGAATAATTTGATACTACATTGAGATTAACTACTAACTCTATTTCAATTATGTTTTAATCCTCAATCAAAGTAATCAAAACATTATGATATGTTTTTGAGTGAGTGTTTTTGCTTTGCTGCAATGATATGGATAAAAAAACTGTGATATGGTCCTTAAAAATAGTGACGCTGAAAACCATGAGGGCAAACAGATCACTAGTTTATTCAGTTAGAAGAACTTCCACAGCTGCTCAGAGAAAAGACAAGAAGAACGAGAGAAAATAAACATTTAAGAACTGAGATTTAAACTTCTAACGTTTTGTGTACCCTCCTTCTCCTCCAACAACCACCGATCAGATGAGAAGGAGTTTGATGTATTTCTGTCGTACGTGTGGAGCCCTACATCCGCAGAGGCGGTTGGAGTGTCTTCCTCTCTGTCAGGCCCTGACACTGATGATGAAGGTAGGCCAACATGAACGTTGATACGATTCAATACATTTATATCACTTAAAAGTCCGTCAATATGTTATGTTGTGATTGCGTCTGCGGCGGATACTCGTGTTAACAAGATAAGTCAAAAACTTCCAGGATTACTTTCAAATTTTACTCCCCCATAGACCTTAGTGCGAGGAAGAACTGGATTGATTTGGGGAAAGATCTGTTCCATGTTTCTGCCACATTTATGTATATATATTTTACTGTATTGTATTATTACTGTATTGTTTATGCTTGACACAATTTTGGTTTCTTTCTTTCCTTCCTTCCTGTACTAAGATAAATGTAACTACACTGTTAAAATTTCATGAACAATTACTTTCAGTGGCAGCATGTTTACCCAGCATGGACAAGCTGAGCTCTGATGAGGGTAAAACCACCAGGAGGCCACTAGAGGAGTATCTAGCAGAGGTGTTAGAGGACCAGTGGGGGTATCGCCTCTGTCTGATGGAGAGGGATGTGCTTCCTGGAGGAGGTCAGTGCATCAAGTCTGTGTGTGTGTGTGTGTGTGTGCGTGTGTGTTGACCACATGTCGCTGACCGTTCACGTTTTGTATTGCAGCATATACAAACGACGTTGTCGTTGCGATACAGAGAAGTCAGATGCTCATCTGTCTCCTGTCAGCTGATTATCTCGCCAACAGCAATGCAGTCTTTATACTGGAGTCAGGAGTGCAGGTAGGCGGAGCCTAATAATATCACAGTCATTGTTATTCTGACTTTATAACACCATTTTCCTCAAAGGTCCACTCTGTACATTCATCAAAAAAGAAGATCAGCCATAACATTAGGGACTATTTTGTGAGACTCCATTTTGACCTGGACTCAACAGAACCTCTGATGGTGTGCTGTGGTGTCAATTGCAGCAGGTCCATGAAAAAAAAAAAAAAGGATACTTTTTTTCCTGAACAATTGTTGCGCTGTGGCACGGAGCACTATCCTGCTGATAGGGAATACTGTTTCCATGAAGGTCTGCAACAATGTTCACACTTTATTATCACATGATACACAGTTCATACATACAGGACAATATTAAGAAATTTGAAGCATCCCTGAGGAGCAGTGGGCGGCCCCTAGGATGCTCCTCCTACTGAGCGACAGCAACTTTAGGTATAATTACAAGTTTGTGTAATGTAAAAGACGACCAGCTTAGTCCAAAAAAGTATTTTAATAGTACCCTTGAAAGTATACTGTCAGTGCAGTTATATTAGTATACTTACAACTTAAACTCTACTTGGAAATCGTACATAAACTTTACTAAAGTATAGTTAAAAATATGAACCGAGGGAGAGTGTCTTGTTTTGACTCCACTTGTCAGTGGTTGTAATGTTGTGGCTGATCGGTGTATGGAAATTTTAGCAGTGCACTTTGACCAGAAAGCTGACAATCTTTCCAATCCCTCACATCCACCCTGTAGGGCAGGAGGTCAGCTGTTGTACAAAGAAACCCGATGTCTCTATTGGTTTCAGTTTTCAGCAACGTTTAGCCAGAAGCTGATTCTGAAAAAAACTGCCCAGATTAGTTTTGTTTTCTTATCAACTTGGGATAATCAGTTTAAATATTAACTCACTTCAGCTTCCAGGTCCTCTTGATTCCCTGTTAAAGACAACTATTAATAAGTCGTATTTCCAAGCAGTTTTTAACCTTTCACTCACTTCCTGGTCCTAATGTTTAGGCTTTGCTGTCAAAATCTGACCTGAAACTGCTGCTAATATGGACCAACAGAACCACAGCGTCCGGCATTGAGCCGGACCCACCGCTGCCTGCACTGGTCCAGAGGTCCTTGAAGGTTCTACCCAGTCTGGACTGGACCTCTGGAAAGACTGCCAGAGCCACCACAAAGTTCTGGAGATCTTTGAGGAAGACCCTGCCTGGTCCCAGAGTGAAGCTGGTGTCACTCATGTAGGACTAATGATCCGACTCTTCCTCATTTATAAACTGCCTCACATTATACGCATACACCTCTCTGTGCGGTTTGAATCACTACGTGTCACTGATGCTGTTTACAAGCCCCCCTCGAATGAGTCAAGTGAATTTCCGTGATAACAGTGAAACATAATGTACCTTTTAAATGTCTGAATAAAAGTGAGTCATTCTCTGCGTCTTGCCTCGGGTTTGGGCGGAGTGGCGAGTGCATCAATAATTACCCTCAGCTCTAAACAATAAAGTCTGACGGTGTGGGGCAGAAAATTGGCATGTCTATGATTTAAAAACAATCAGCCGATAAGAGTATCAGTACTAATAAACCAATAAATAATATATTACAATGAAAACTAGGCATACGCCTAAGTCCCCGACAGGATGTGCATACCCTGAATAACCCCCAATCCCCTGCGTCGTACGATCTCACTGATTAAACTTCAAAAATGTAATGTGATGTCATCTCTGAAAAACAATGTTTGGTCATTATAAAGCCCCCTCCTACTGTGTAAAATGTTAACGTTGAGAGTAAAATATTAGGATTCATACGCACCAAACCTGGACTAAAGGGGACCAACAGTTAGGAAGCTGTGTCTGAAAAAAATTTTTAGTAAAGAAGATCCCTCATTCAGTAAAATCAGAACTATAATAGTAAAATAAAATATAAAATACAAGATAGATCTCACTTATTTACTTATATGTGATTTTGTCCTTTTTTTTTAATTAAAATTGTCTTTTGTGGAGCTTTGATGTTTTAATTAATCAATTTTTTCTTTGCTTTTTACTGGTCTATTTTAAAATTTATGTCAATAAACTATTTCCTGTGTTTTGCAAACTGAAAGTAGAATATATAAATAGTTATATCCCCAAAATAGTCGGGGATATTATGGAATCGCCATAGCCGCTACCAAAGATGCTCCATGTCAACATGACAACTATTTCATGGATTATTTTGAAATTTTATAGCCCCAGAGACCTTAGTGCGAGGAAGAACAGGATTGATTTCTGGAAAGGTCAGTTGTATACCTCTGACACTAGGGGGAGCTTTATCTACAAGTTTTGGGGTCAACATTTCTCAAACCATTGTTCCAATTTCATTCAAATTTGGTGCACATGAATCGACTCGAGGAGATCTGTCTTGTATGTGTCATATTTTACTGTAATAGTTATAATAGTTAATAAACAAAAAACACTGATTTTGGACATAACGTCACATTCAATTCGAGGACTTCAATGGGAGCGATTACTTGTACAAGGCAGGAGATATGGGGCTTTTCTGGGATAAAGACTTGCTGTCAGGGACAGCCAGGCCTAGTTAACATTTATACACTTAAAATAATATTTTTTTATAATAAATAATTCAATTGTGTGTTCAACAGGGTTCTTTTTAATGAATCTGGTCGCCGCAGTGTAGTGGATTCAAGCCTCTGCATAACACTTAAAGTCAAAGTTTAGATTTCTAGTCAGGGGAATCTTTTCAAAAGTCACCGCGGTTTCACATCACACCACAGGTTTACATTTCTGAGGTGGGGCTTCTGACGGGAAAAGGGCAAGACTTACGAACAATGCCAAATCACTTCTCATCTATACTGACCAACCAGAAAAACATCACTAACAAGACAAACACATTGGTATTCATGCCGCAGCTGCATGATCCTGGTCTTCACACAGATTAGGTTAAAACATTAACATATCAGTCCATGCCAAAAAAACTTTTCACATTCAGTGAGGCAGAGAGAGATACGAGTATTGACCAAATAAAACCAGACATACTCGATCAGAGTAGAGAACATATAACAAAAGTATCGATATGGTGGCACAGCTGGTGAAACGAAGGGTTGTACACCGAGGTTGAGAATCTACATGACACAAAACTACGTGTGTAACCCGTCTACGAGTGTCACACTCATGTTAGCAAACACAGGCCCGTTTATGTATTCAAAAATAAAACAGTCACACTTCTATAAACAATTTTTACAAATATAAGACAAGGGACACAAAGACCTTGTTCAGGTGCAGCTTTGAATAGGGAGAAGCACAAGAGGGGGTATGGATGTATATAAGATATCAAATGTTGTCATTAGCCAGCAGAAGACAAATGTAGCAAATTTTACATAATTAAATATATTCTGTCTAGTTTTTCTGCCCCTCTCTTCTGATCACCTCTCATCAGAGGCTTTTAGCTCTGGCTCATCTCACTAAGCCTTAGTGCTTAACAAATTCATCATGTCGTATCCTCAAAGCTGTCAAAAGCTACGCTACAATCAAGAATACTTTGAGGAACTGAAAATTTATCTTACATGTTTAAAACTATACAAAATAATCCATTACCGAGAAAAAGTGTGACCGTCATTCACGGTTTGTCTCCTTGGGCCTTCAGCTTCCTCTCCCACAGTTTTTGATTATCAGAGAAGCCCTGCTTGCCCTTGTTAAAGGAATTGGGTCCGGCAGAAGTGGGCGTCTCCCTGAAATGGAGCACAATGATCAGTTCAAACTCAAAGAGAAACATGTCACATGATTTGCTTGTAATTTATATACCTGCCAATGTTCTTCATCCTCATCTTTGCCTCTGGAGGCATCTCTTCAGGTTCACTCTGTGTGGCGAGAGAGTTAAATTTCATTATACGGATGTCACAATATCAGATTTTGGTGTCATGATTACTGTCAGAGGAGCTAATCAATGTTTCAGGATTATCAACACTATGGAAGGCAATACTGAACAAAGAGTTCAATAAGCTGTCTGTTGTTTGATGCTTGTGTGTCAAAGCTGTCCTTCGTATAATGTCAATGTTTAAATCCAGAGGTGCGTTTAGTTAGGTAAGCTTATGTACATTATATACACACCTATCAGCTCTACGATTAAAAGCATCTGCCTAATTATGTGAAGGCACAAACTGAACTTTTTCGGCGGTTTGTCCTACAAAAGCTCTACTATGGGATCAGACAACTTGGGATGGCATCGTTTCTCACACAAATCATTGAGCTTTGGGTATCCAGGATCCTTTCACTGTTTCAAATTTTCCGACTACAAGGCTCAGCTTATTTGCTGCTAATGGGCTGAACAACCCAAACATTACTGCGTGTGTGTGTGTATGAACTTACATCATCGTCTTCATTAAAAACAGATGCTAGCCCTGGCTTCTTTGAAGGGACTGGTGGCACAGGCTCTTTTGGTTTCTAGCAAAGGTTGGGGGAAACAAGATTTATTAATCAAAACTCGACAACACAGGATAGTAAATCTTCATAGTATTCATTAAATGAAAGGAATGGCTCCAAATCCTAACAGTAGACATGTTTAAACAGCAAATAGTTGCCACTTTTACTAGGAAAAACAATTCTTAGAACCATCACATATGTATATCCATGTACATATATATCTGTGTTGGTGATGATGAAAGTTCCAACAACTGCAATCATAAATAGAGACTTAAACCTTTTTTATACTGCAATGAGTGAATGTAACCCACTACACACTTACTGTGGCTCCAAGTTTGATAGATATGGGATTCGACTTCTTCCCGATCTGACTGCTCATGCTAAAACCTATCTTGGAGACTTTTGGGGGTGCCGGTGGCTCTGATGAAGACTCATCCTCATCTTCTGGCGTAAGGTGCTGGGATTTGCGTTTGACTGCTGTCCCTTCTCCTCCCACAGTGCTACAAGAGACAGGCTTAGTTTTGACTCTGCCTTCCTCCTCCTGCGGCCCTGCTTGAGGCAAGACAACTCACCAAGGTGAACAACAGTTTCCATTGCACTGGAGAATAATAATAAAATCTTTACCTGTGTGGTTAACTGTCCTAGCTATGCATCAATGAACAATGGGTACTTAAGGTGCCACTCTTCCATTTAACTGACTGTTTTGTAAGGGACTCTGTGTGCAGACCTGGCAATTTACTTAAAATAACCGGGTTATGTGTGACGTTAGAACATTGGACACAGTTTCAAATCAGAAAAATACTGTTTCTCATTCAAACATGCGTATGCTAAATAAACTTAGCAAGCCTACTAACAAGCTAAAATAGACTTCTCTGGGGCATACCGGTCTTTGCTTTATTTCAGTACCAAGCAACCTTAAAAGGAATTTTACCACAGCTGTCACAGCCAACTCCATTTCATCACAGAACAAGAATAGCAAACGTGAACTCTCTGATAACCCTAAACTCATGTTAGCTACATGTTAGCTACCAAAATGCTGCGGGAATTTTCGGTGCCTAACGTCTGTCCAGGACGGTTTTAATAAATATGCGGCTAAATAACTTAACAACAAGTAAGGCTTATTCGACAACCATTTATCAGACGCCAAACCAGCCTAAATATCACCTCCATCATCGCTGGAATCGCTTCTGTAACGGTCATAATCCGCCATTATTTTTCTTGGATAGATCCGCCTCCTACTTCTTCTTCGTTGATGTTTTAGGAGCATCCGTTTTCTTCTTCTGTTGTTTTATGGCGGATGACGGGGACCGTTTGCTGTGCATTACCTCCATCTTCTGATCGGGAGAGCGGATCGGAAAGGATTTTATCTACTACATCCTCCTATATATAGCCCTTTGTTAGGAAAGTACTGTAAATAGCGCCTTATACCCTACATGACCGTCATGTCCCGAATCAAGCTGTAACAACACTTTTGCTTCCAGAATAACTGAAGTGTCTGGCGCCTGTAAGTCTCTGTCTCTCATGATGTTATTGCGAACTATGCATGACGACTATTTCCTGCGCATAGAAAAAAGTTTTTATTTTATTTTTATTTTTTGTATTTTTTTAAGCCTTCATTTAGAATAAAATATACACAATAATTCTGTTCAGCAGTGGTTTAAAACAAAAGGCAAAAAATAAAATTACAAAAACAAAATAACGCTTCAAAGCTCCAACTGAAACATTTCAAAAACAAAGTTTGTTTTCATTGCCTTCTTATTTCAAATGTCTTTCACCGTCGTGTAGTATTGCTTCAGCTCTTGCTGAAATTGGATGAACATTGTTTTTTTGTCCGTCCATTTCACCTTGTGAATTTTAAACTTACCTAAAAAAATCATCAATTGCCCAAAAAAACAAAACAGAATTCCTATTCCAAGCCTGTTATTATCTATTCCAAGCCTGTTAAAACAAATAATAAATTTCTACTTGAACTGAATGTCTTGTCCAGAATTTTCTTTTAATAAACTTCTGAACGTTCAGCCAGAATATTTTAATATACATTCATCTTTAAAACAAAGGACAAATTGTTTCTTCTTCTCGTCCGCAAAAGGAACATGAATATTAGATATAAATTCTAAATCTTTCTAGTGTCTTTTTAACAGGGGATAAATTGTGTGGAATTTTAAAAGACACCTCTTTAATTTATTATTTGTGATATCAAAATCTTCCAGGAATATACTACTATTAAATCCTGTGCACAGCTGTTATACCCGCCTGTCTGATATATGTCTAGTATTATTTATTATTTTTTCAAATGATTCTTGTCTGTATTTTTCCTTTTCTTTTCAAGAAATTATAGGTCCACCATCCACTCCTCCAATAACCAGGACTAATCACTATATATAGGTTATACCTATTTTATTGACATTGTTTTCTCCCCGGATTGTTGTCTTTCTGTAGTCTGGATGATCCCCGAAATAACAAACAGCAGCAGTAGGAAGATTCTCAGCCGAATAGGACTTTTAATGTCATAGTAATGATTATTTTTTCCTTAAAATTATTATTTTTTTGATTAAAAAATCAGGAATTTTTATCTCATAATCAACTCTTTTTTCCCCCTCATAATTTTGACTTTTTATCTCTTAATTATTTTTTCCTTAAACTGGCGCAAATGGACTTCAAGTACTCTTGTCTATACGACGACACAGTAGATGGCGGTAAAACCCTGCTGTAAAAGCAGAAAAAGAGGAAGCAGAAGAAGAAGCAGAAGAAGAAAATCGTGGGGGATCATGGGAAAATGTGACGTCAGGGTAAGTAGTCTAAATTGAAGTCGGAGGTATGTTTGTTGTTATCTGACAGCACAATAATAACAGAGCTTTATCTACAATCTTGGAAGTGTCAACGTGTTGTAGCCGAGTAGGGAAGCTTAGTAATGGTTAAAATGACGATGATAGTGATGATGATGATTGAAAATGGATGGCTTTACCCCACGTATACTCGATATGTCTAGGTTTGCTGTTGGTTTAACTAATATGTCGTAGCAATTAGCATAACAGTTGGCGTTTTTCCTCAGGCACTTCGCCACCTTAACATATGGTTCACAATGGACCCATTGCTTTCCTTCTAATCTGTAATTTAATTATAGCCAAGAGCTAAATAAGAACGCATCACTGCCTGCATTTCTCTGTCTAACTCAAATACCCTTTACTTTTCCCATTTTCTTCCAGGCCTGTTAAAGCTTTGTGCTAAACAATGAACCCATCAAGATGGGACAGGATCTCTGCATATGTTCCCGTGGCTCCATCACCATCGAAAACAAAAAGTTTTACTTTGTCCAGAAACTAGATGAAGGGTAAGAAAACATCTTGACATTGTTTTAAACTCAACTGTTGGTTCTCCAGAGAAGTATTAAAGAACAACAACAGAGTGACATTGTAATGTGTTTTGAGCTTGATGATGTACCAGTGGTTTGTTTCTCCCACTTCCAAACTTTTAAAACACATCTTTGACCCTCATTGTCGTATCTGGTAACAACTGTCTTCATTACAGTTGGTACATGGCCGCCGTCGATTGTTTTGGATGAATGCATTTTTATTGTCTATAGACACTAGCACACAAAATCTTAGTTAAAAGCCTCTCCAAAACTGCACAATGTATTCCTGTTTGGACAACACATCTTAAACTTCTAGTGTAGAGAATGATTTAGCTTCCCCCCTCACCATGATATGATGGGAGGATATCTCTATATATCTGTCTGACAAAAGACATTTTTTCTGGACTATATCTCACAACAAATTTTCTTATAAGCGTCACCAAAACTTACACATATATTAATCATAAAAAGAAATGCAAGATCATCCTTCAGGCACTCTTTCATTCCGCGGACACTCCTTTTACCTTCACTATTCTTTACACTCATATAAATCACACTGCATATTTGTGCATTTTGATATTTTGAATTGCATATTCATTTTATTTTGTGGTTTCTATGGAAAGGCTGTTTTGGGCGACTATGAAGGATGGTTACTTTGTCCGGAGCATATCTTCCTAGCTATTTGTTATGGCTTTACGAACCTGTACATATGAGTTAATAATGATAAATAATTGTTCCTTTTATATATACACGTATATATATATATATACACTATATTTTTGAGTTTTCCATCTAAAGATGCATTTAAGATCACTCTGATAAATCTGATGATATGTTACTCAGCACCAGCACCTGAGAGCGCAAGGCTCTCAGGTGCTGGTGCTGCTCTCAGCTGAACTCACCTTGAGACAGTTCCTGCTGACCCAAGTCTTGAGCTGGAACACTTTTTCCTTGAAGCAATCGCTCGATTTTTTTTATCCAAACGACAGCTAGCGAACCTGCCACAACTTGCGGCTAAAGCATCATCGGCGCCAAAACGCGAGTCCGATTCCTTTTTCTGTGCTGTGTGTGGCTGAACAGAATCTCTGGCGCGCACAATTCGATTCATACAAACTCATTTGATGAAATGAATTCTGGACAAATAATGAAACAGAAAACAAGTTAAAACCACTCACTTGTTAAAATCATGTAATTTAATATTTATTATCTAAATTTACATTTTTTCCACAATTAAACAGAATATTTATTATGTAAATCTATATTTTTTCCACAATTAGCCAGCGACCCCTTGAAATCATCTCGCGACCCCGGTGTGGGTCGGGACCCCCAGGTTGAGAAAGGCTGCTTTAGAGGACAGTTACTAACACTCCATACTATAAACAAATATTGAATAAGATTGACAGACATGACTTTGTCCATGTCTGTCTATTTCTCATTAAGGGATTTGTTGTCAATGCAAAAACCGGGACTATTGTTGTCCAGCTTGGACCAATAGACTCCTGCTATAATCTCTCTGTGTTCTCTCTACAGTGGGTTCAGCTATGTCGATTTGGTAGAGGGGGCTAAAGATGGGCGTTTCTACGCCTTGAAGAGGATATTGTGTCATGACCGTGAAGGCCGCCAGGAGGCTCAGACGGAGGTGGAGATGCATCATCTTTTTAATCACAACAACATCTTGAGCCTGGTTGCACACGCTTTTGTTGACCGTGGAGGAAAGACTGAAGCCTGGTTACTTCTGCCTTTCATTAGAGTAAGTCGATGCTCTACATAATGTGTTGAGAATCACCTCATGGGCAATGATCTAATTCTGATGTGTTGGAATGTGTGTGTGATCAGAAAGGCAGCCTGTGGTCTATTCTGGAGAAGCTGAGAGACAAGGGGAGCTTGATGCCCGAAAAGCAGATTTTGCAAATCTTTCGTGGCATCTGTTCTGGACTCAAGGCCGTTCATGATAAAGGTTATGCACACAGGTAATCACTCCACAGGTGACAGCCAGGCATAGGACTAGCGTAAAGACTTTTCGGCTTACTTGGAGAGTGATGCCGTGGTTTTCTGGAGTTTTTCCTGCTCTGTGATCAAAAAGCAGAAAAAAGATGCAACTTTTTGTTCGAACCATTTCAAAATAAAAGACACTCGTTGTCAAGAAGTACCTACCGCATATCTCTCATAGCTGTAGCCTGAAATAATACATCGATATTGAGGCAATAAGCTTGTTTGTGGTCTGAATTGGTTGATCTGGACCATCAACATGTTAATCGATAAATTCACATTTACACCGCTGTAAAAGGATTTGTTGTCTGAAAACTTTTCCTTTTGTCGTGTGATTTTTCAAATATAAATGCCAATAAATTGACATCTGAACATGTGCTTTTTGTCTGCTCTGATATGACAGAGACCTGAAGCCCACAAATGTGCTTCTGGATGAGGATGACCGGCCAGTTCTGATGGACCTGGGCTCTATGAACCTTGCCAGGATTGAGGTAAGTTGACAGATTCCATACAGATTGTCTGATATTTTGTTAATCATTTAATACTTTGTTCTATTTTGTCCAACAGCAAAGCCTAAATGTGTGTAATTAAAATGTGAGCTGAGTCACAACCTCACCACAGACAATAAAACCATTACTTCCATTATTTGGACACTAATTATATCCTTTAAAATAATTAAAGTTATCTACAAATAATATCTAACCACCAAATGCTTCCCCATAAATAGCTGCATCTCATGAAGTGAAGGTTATGCAATGCATCTCCGTTTGTAGCTTAAGTAAGATGAAATAAACAAATGATGGCGGGATATGATCGTGATTAATAAATTCTTAAGCCAGAAGGCTAAGAGGGAGGAGTTAGGAGTTAGGAGCTGAACGGGTTGAACCGCTTCTCGTTTTCGTGCAATTCAACACCTATTAACTGTTACTCTGCAAGCAGGACGGTTACCGTATTTTCACCTTTTATTTTTCTTTACAACATATGTGCAGTATTTGTAAATAGCCCGTGTGCACTTCTCATCTTAGCGCATCACACATTGAGCTCTCATGTAAACTTATACAATGTAAACTTCTTATCTTATCTATAAGAGGCCCTCATTGCCTAAACCTTGAATATCGTCATTATCGCCTGACGTGAAACAATGACTTCAATCTGACTGTTTTCAGGTCCGAGGCAGCCGGGAGGCCATGACCATACAGGACTGGGCCGCCCAGCGATGCACCATCTCCTACAGGGCTCCTGAACTCTTCAACGTGGAGAGTCACTGCATCATCGATGAACGCACTGATATCTGGGTAAAGCCTTTCGACCCGTCTAGGCTCGTGTGTGCACTGCATGTAGTGGACGTCAGTGATGTCATTAAGGCGCTGGAGTCAAGAGCTCAGTCCTTCACGGAAAACTTCCTTCTTGACTCTTGATATTTTTCCTCACCCAGTCTCTCGGCTGCGTGCTTTACTGCATGATGATGTTGGAGGGGCCGTACGACATGGTGTTTCAGAAGGGAGACAGTGTCGCCTTGGCCGTGCAGAATCCGGTGGCCATCCCACAGGCCTGCAGGTCTGTCTTCAGAATGTAACGTTTTCCAACAGTGTGACTTGAAATAATAATAATAATAATATAATTGATACTTTATTAATCGTAGCAGTCACACTTATTGTGAAATTATTTCTCTGCCTTTAACCCCTCCCTGAGGGAACAGTTGGCGGCCCATTTATGAGCACCCGGGGAGCCTTTTGGGTTCAGGGTCTTTCATGTAGATCTGCTGGGGATGGAACCAGCTGTCTTATGAATGGGAGACGGCCGCTCTGACCAATAAGCTATGTGCTTGTTTGGAGCAATGTGCTCCATTTAACCACTTCCAAGGAGGCCGTGTTTCCAGTCCAATCTGTTTTCCTCTCAGTCAGACAGGTTATGGGGAAACTTCTGCCCTGATTTTAATCTAATGTTTAAGAAAGACCCTGTTTGATTTTGGAACAGATTCAGATCACTTTTAATTTGGCAGAATGAGTCGGTGGTCCCAGTGGTTGTCTGCATGAAGAGAGGGAGTGGCTTAAGTGACAACAAAACAGCGAAAAGCAAAGAAATAGTCGGACAAGCACAAACAGGGCAGGATTTACCAGGTAAAATAAAGGATATATTCATTCACTTTACCAGTCAGTGGTTGTAATTTTATGGCCGATTGGTGTAGACTACATAACATCTTGATTGATTCACTTAACAGGGTGCAGTTCAAAAGCCTGAGCTCCAGGTTAGCATAATAAACTTCCTGAGAGTGAGTCATGAAACAGTGAGTGCAGAAGAAGCCCTGGAGCCGAGTGACATTTATCTGGCTCCACTCCCCGCTGAACTGAAAACTGAAACAGTGACATGAAATCAATCAGTACTTCCGGGTTCCACCCCTTTGTAATAGAACAAAAATCTTATGTGAAATCTTAATATTGGTCAACATTTTAGGATTTGTTTGTGTGTCTGATGTCTGCCTTTACTCTAAACCCCACATCCTGTTCTTTCCTTTAAGGAAAAAAAGAATCTAAAAATGAATATAAACGTGATTGATTTGAGTTCTGGTTACACTTAAAGAAACTCTGTGTAGTTTGTTGAATTAAAAAACCCGGTCGAAGTCATGCTTTTCTAATTCAGCCTCTGCTTGTTTTGTTCCAAGTTACTCACAGGGGCTGCAGATTCTGCTGAGCTCCATCATGGTGTCAAACCCCCAGGAGAGACCAAACATCAACTGGGTCCTGGACCAGGTACAGGACCTGCAGAGTCGCAGCCCCAACACCCAAACAAACATGGTCTGATGGGGACGCGGGAGAACTTTTGCAAACACAAATGAAAATCTTTTATTTGGAACTTGGAAACATCTTTTTATTGACATGGTTGGAGGAGCTTAGGCGCACCTTCAGTCAGTCCAGGGAGCGGGGCAGTAGAATCAGCTGTGGACTAAACTTTACTTTATGACAAATATTATTAAAGGTAACCTCTCAGCTGAGGCTTTTTCACAATAGGTCAAATGATTCCTCCAAACGTGAGGTGAGTTTACCTCAAAATTGTAAAGATCTCGCATCAGAAGATGGTTAGCTTAGCAAATGGACTGGAAATAAGGGGGAATCAAAACTAGCTCTGGTCTGTCTGAAACTAACAGTTTCTAAAACGACAAGTGGCGGTTCCACAGAGGTTTGAACACAGCGTCGTCGTTTGAGGCTTCAGCCGTTTCGTGGATTAAACCAATAAGGATATATTGTGTTTGTTAGAGGTACTGCTTGGTGGATTTTTATTGCTTATAAAGCTAAAAGCTATTTCTCCCCCCCCCTGCCGGCGTATACTTTTCATTCTAAGTGCTTCTCCACAGCAAAAAAAAAAAGGCGTATTTTCTCAGCATATTCCTTTAAAAAGAACTTGATATCCCTTCTTTACATTGTTGTTTGCATTTCCCTACGAAAAGGAAAGCAAGTCCAAAATCCACAACCAACAATCCGATCCGGCCACTTACTTAGTCTTAGTGTAGTGTGGGGTTTAATCACTGCTCATCCTTCAGCTTCTCTCCACATCATCCTCCTTTGTCTCTGCCGGAGAGGCCGAGTGCTCCTCGCTTGCAGTGCCGCGTCCGAAACACACAGCGGTGCTTCACCGTCACCTTCCTCTACTCCTCATTCACGGAGGAACCGAGCAAAGCTGACCTGCTTACCCTAAAAGGAAACATGGTGGTGGTAGAGGATCAGGTGTTTGGGTCACACACCTGAACCACAGGAAATTAACTTTAAAACGCTTCAAACACAGAAATATGATGATTAACTGGAAGTCTAAAGACATTCTCATACAATCCGCGACAGTTTGACTCTTTGACCTCACTTTTCTCTGCGTCGTATGCGACCCAGTGATTTTTACCCTTTCAGCCAGGCTTTTTTTGTTGAATTCCAGGTTTGTCGTCATCGTTCACGAGCGTGAACTCACTTTTTCTACCACCTACATCGTAAAAGGGTCAGACGGTCGGAAGAAGTCGACTTAGCACCTTTTTTTTTTTTTTTTAAAGTTAATAATAGACGTCATTAATAGTTGGGCATTTAAGGGAAGGCGGTACGACGTGGCGATACGGAACCATGTGAGAGTGAAACATTCCTTGAAGTTGATTGTTGGAATGGTTATGAAAATGTAATAACGACGTCTTTTTAAGGCTTCAGGTTTGTGAAATGGCTACGGATGTTTGTGCGGTTATAAATGAAAGCTTATGTCGCCGATGTCAGGCCGCGGGAGTGTTTCAGTGAAGTTCGGAAATATTAATGAACACGACTGTGTCGTTTGATTCTGGGAAATTCTGTTTTATCTCTTTACATCACTGCACAGTAAAAGATGAATAAATATGAAACATGATGCACCATTGTTTACGGTGTTTGATTTATTTGTGAAATAAACCTCCAACAGCATCCCATATTAAAAGTAGTCCGTCAAGAAACATGTGCAAATCAATACAACCACTTGTACTTCTTAGACGCCTCTTCTTTTTTGATAGTTGGTTAAGTCACGTTAGGTTGAGCAGGACAATTACGTAAAAACAAATGTGTGTCTTTTTTCTCTAATGTCTGCCACTATCAGTTTTAGGAAATGTTTTTAGATATTTTATTTATATATAATTCACAAAATACAGAATATTATAATAAATATTTATAAACTACTTAAGAAAATAATACAGAAGATTATAATTAGTGTATATAGTTCATAGAGTTAAAGGGCACATAAGTCTGAAAAATGTCTAATATTCAATTGTGTTATTATTCATGCTTTCATATTTAAGTAGTACTTTATTGTGTTTTGACATCGACAGTCTTTAGGCATTTTCAGCTATATATATAATATATAATATATATACAGTATATGGAACTCTGAATCTGTAAACTTGTAGGATCGTTTAGGAAATTCCTGCAGCTGGAAAATCGAACTAATGTGAGCTGAGAATCTAAATCCAGTCTGTGGAGGTGGAGTAGTTCTCCACCTCAGCATGAACCCAGACTTTAACAGTCAAATAGAAGTTGAAATGAAAGTTAAACTCGGAAATAAAGCGGTAATAGTATCAATAAAACAACTTGGCATGTCTTTGGGTTATTATGGAAGTCATCGCCACAGATCTTCCGTGTTAAATAGTTATAACTCAAAACTACATCGCGGATCCTTTTCATTTTTGCTACTCCTATACCCCTCTTAGACCCAAGTGTGAGGAAGAACTGGAATGATTTTGGGAAAGGTTGGTGGTATATTTTCTGACACAGGGAGTTTTATCTCCAAAAGGGTTTGAGGCATGGTTTCTCAACTGTTGTTCCAATTTAGTGTAAATTTGGTGCATAAGAATCGATTCGTGGAGATCTAACGTGTATTTATCAGATTTTACTCAGTAGGCGGAACTTTGAAAAAAAACAAAAAACACTTTCAGACATTATTTCTCAACTGTTTACCTCAAATGAACGGCCTAATGGAGATTTAACTCTATTTTGTCACATATAACTGTAATTGTATATAATTCAATCACTAGGGTTTTTTTTTTGTTGAAAAAAAACAAACAAAACACAGTTGCTTATTTCCGACACTAGAGGGCGCTTTATCTCCAAAAGTTTTTGGGCCATGACTTCTAAACTTTTAATTAAATTCAAATTCTGCAAATCGAATTCGGTCTAAAATGTGGGTTCAAGTTAATCCCCTCAAACAGATCTACCTTGTATATTTATATATATATATATATATATATATATATATATAATTTCACTATAATAGTACATATTTTACTCATTATGGGGGTCTTTATGTGGAAAAGACAGTTTCTCATCCATAACTTCCTAACCATAAGTCCAGTTGTTTCTAAATTTAGCTCCTATGACTTGACAGAAGGAAATCTGCCTTGTTTTAATCCTGAGCTCATAAAAACTAGTTAACTGTTTTTAGCTTTGTGATTGAGTCACTATGGGATCTGATCCTAGAGCAGACTGCTGACTTCATAGAAATAGTTAGGTGGAGTCAATGAAGACTGTGGGGTTGGGGGTAACAAAAAGTAGGTCCCATATTTATTGAGTTCATGATTCTCGATTTCCATGACTGCAGCTTCATAATCTCACTGCATTTAAGGAAATTTCACGTTCAGAAATTGTAAAACATTTTTAAAAATTTGTGTAACCTTCTACGCACAACACTAAAGTACTAAAATACTCTCATTATTTAGGTATATTTGCGATCTTTAATTTCCTATAGGATACTATTTGGGCTCATGGGATTTGTCTCGGATGAAAGTTTCGAGGGCAGAGCTCAAAAACTGATTTTTTTTAATGTAAAATAAAATCCAGTGTGAAACAACGTACATACGCACAAAAGTGTCCAAAACAATATTTTAAATCGATGAATCGTGTGTCCGAAAAGGAGGAGGAGGGAAAAAAAGCTTAGAAATCCAAACCCCTTATTTAACGGCTGACAGCTTCATATAAATATTTTAGCCGTTTTAAATACCAAAAATGACCAAACGACCAATCCATACTAAAAATGATACAGTCTCTCTCTTTGTTTATATACACAACCCATTATCATCATCACCCATCTCCACACACTCATTCTAATATCCCACTCTCAAACTCACTCGTCTTCATCCCCCTCGGAAAAGCGTTTTTGAACATCTTTTTTAAAACCTTTTATGTTTTTTTTTCGCTAATGCTCCAAACCGTTCCACAAATTCACCCCACAGATTTTCACGCACATACATTTTTTTTAAATAGAGTTCCCATCCAAAAAAATACCCATAATGCCTTTCCATAAACATTTTGATGGTATATTTCCCAGAAAGTGGTTAGTTCTTGCTTTTGTGTGAAGTCTTAAATTTAACCAGATCGATGAATTTGAAGTGTATGTGACTTTAAAAATACCAAATAGGTTTGTTACAAGATATCCACCATTATTGATTATCTCTTTTTTTTTTATTATATGCTGTACGTTTGTACTTGTATATGTTACCCATTATCTCCACGCAATAACTCAGGTCTGGTAACACCGGAGTATTATAAAGTCTATGTGGTGATTTGTGGCGGAGCGTGAGTCTTGATTTTCTCAGCATTTCTATCGTCTTTGTCAGTTTAGCTTTGACAACATCTAACGTAAGAAAGACGGAGAGCGCCATCAATTTTACCGACGCACGTTACCTTTTGTGTCTTAATACGTCTGCGGTTGTGATGATTACCCAGAGTGACCTGCTCGTGTGTATTTAGAGGGATTTTTGCCCCCCCCCCCCTGATTATTTAGGCGCCGCTCTGCTTCTTTTTTTTTTGGACATTTAGTTTATCATCTGTGACAAATCAAATGGCAAATTCTGTCCATTTTTAATTACATTTGTTTTGGTCTTGGATGAATTGTCCCCCACTCCCCCCCTCCCGTGGCGGAGGCCCAACCTTCATCTGTCAGAACCGAGCACTGGTAATCATTTCCTCTGCCTCTGTGTGTGTGTTTGTGTGCAGTTCTGTGTCGTGCACACGTACCTGGATTTACAACTCTTAGGTCCACTTAGCTCTTTCAGATGTCACGCTGTTTTACATAACATGCCACATATTTAAAGTGCACATGCCCTTTCGTGCACAAACACACCCAGGATGCACTGCAATTGAATTAATGATATCCCAGCTGATTTTCCTCCTCGGGCCGACCCACAAATCCCAGACTCCCGCGGGATTCGGTTTGGGGACGTAGATTTCTTTATGGGTTCACCGCTCTGCCACACTTTGGCCCCACCTTTTATATTCACCATCATCTTCTGGTGAGGGGCGGAAATGATGTCATACAACATAAGCTCAAGGTCAGCTCGGTGCTCGCCAACATTTTACCACCAATTTCATGTTTTTTCTTCTCCATATTCTGCTAGAGGAATAGATTTGGATCCTGTTTATGGATGTGTGTGTGTGTGTGTGTGTTGTCTTTTTTTTATTTGCACGCCATCCTACCCTCTCCCTCAAACACATTTTTAGCTCTCATGCCATAAAGCATCCGCTGGCTTTATTGATTTGGCAATGAATCAATTAAAGAATTATTCAATCAGCAGAACATTACGGGTCAGTTCTTTTGGTCTCTTTAAATCATTTTAAGCCCAATTTTTTTTTTTTTGGAGCTCTGTGCGGTTGAGATCAGACATTCATGTCTGAAGACACAAGAAAAACTAACAAAATCTAAGTAGAGTGTTTTCAGAGAACCCGAGCGGGACCTTGTAAAGTCACCCAAGTTTCTGTGGGCACTTGCCAGACAAGTGCTCCTATTTCTTTCAAGTTTTACGTGTTCAGATCCGGAACTTTTGTTGTCATTCAAGTCCAAATTAGCCTTGGCTGTGGCTGAAAGAGGGAGAAATATGAAGATTACGTCTACCTCGTCGGGTGGATGAGTTACGGCCTGTGTTTGCGCTTGAGACGTCCTTTCCGTCCAGGAGCTTACTTTGGGTCCATTAATTCATGGGAGTGTTTGGGTTAAAATGCATAATGAGTTCATTAAGGGGGATTGGCGTAATCAGGAAAGGTATCGCCTTAATTACTGGCTCAGCGCCAGAACAATTTGTTCCGTGGGAGATCGGTAACCCACCCTGTCCGCAGAGCTCGCTAATTTAATTAAGTGTTCAAAATGCTACACCTTAACGCCGCCCTTGGGGGCAATTATGGCACCAGAGATTGAAAGATCTCCATCGGGGCTATTTTACTCGCTGGCAGGAGATTGCCTGTGTCAGTTAGCTGATTGCATTGATTATATTGATTTGTAACAGCTTTTCAGGTAATTTCATCTGCAAAGGTGAGAGCAACACGTTGGCCCAGGGATTTCTTCTTTTTTTTTATTATTATTCATTCTTTTTTTATTTAGACCCTGGACTCTTTTGCCAAGTGATTAGATGAAATGGAGTTCCGCCATAAGTCTTTGAAAGTGGGAGTTGGGGAGGGAAGATCAATAGTTTTTATTTGCCATGTAAGGTCAGTAAAGGTTTGTTGTTATGAATTCTCAGGGGATCACAACTCTTTCGCAGAAAGTGATGGTTCTGTATTTTTGTCCTTCGTAATTCCCTCACCAAGAAGGTGAGGGTGTTTGACCGAGCGTGTTTTTAAACAGTAAAAAACAAAATCAGGCTTTTAAAATATATTTTTCCAGAATTCTTCACTTAACATTGTGGAAGCGGATACACTCAAACACTTTCACAAAGTGCCGGACGTTTGACATTGACAAAAAAATAGCCAAAACTTGAGTTGAGTTGAGATGAAACAGTAATACGGCTGAAAACACGGAGAAAGAAGTAAAAAAAGAAAAAGAAAACACGACTAATATAATTCCAATACCACTTAATCCTTGTTGAATGATGGACAGGAAATGGTTTTACCAAGAATTCATTGATGAATTATTTTTTTGAATTTTTATTTAATATAAATGAAAAATCACGGAACAAAATATTTGTTACATCTGATCTATCCGTTCTCTTGACAGGATTAAAAAGAAAAGGAAGCAACTTAAAATAAATGAATAATGAAAACAGGACAAAAACCACAAGAGCAATAAAGCAAACAAAACACACAAAAAAGACACAAACACATGAAAATGTATTTATTTATATATATATATATATATATATATATATATTTATTTATTTATTTCATGAAGAAATTTTGTGTTTCACGGAACTTTTGGATTAGATTAGCTCTGGATAAACGTGTTTTTAGCGAACTATTTGGCTTTCTCAAACAGCCACGGTTAATGGCTCCTCCTCTGTGACTCTTTGGCCTGTGGTGTCCCCCTGGGCTCCGACTTTGGCCCCTTACTCTTCTGTATATACATGCTGACAATGGGTCATATTATAAACAGGTTCGGTCACATTTTTCAAGGAGAAACAGTGACTCAAAATGGACTCAACCAAAATGTTAATCAGCTCATTAAAGGCCTTTACAGCAACAATTTAAAAAAAACAAAAAAAACAGGCATCTAGGAAAAGATCTTGAGCTGATTGTTCTTTTTTATTTTCATCTGAATCATGAACACCAGCATGGAGAACTGGGAGGTTTCTTTATTTCCACTCTGATTTTCAAAGAGCTGGACCTGGAGTCACACAAACCGGAACAATAACTGCATTATTTAATAAACCCCTCCGATTGCCTTAAGGTTATTTTTGACTAATTTTAGATTTTGATATGTGAAACATACCTTAAATTTATTCTGATTAAGACAAGACTCTCATACATCCTCAAAAGTGACTTACTAAAGAAACCTATTGATCATTTTTTATTTCCTATCTTTGATTTTTTTTATTTTTTATAACTAAATAGCTATTTAACAAAAAAATAGTTTGACCTTGACCTTCATCGCTCACTGAAGTAGTTTGCAGCTTAGTGAGGGACAGCACCTCCAATCTGAAGTCAAGATTGCCCCACCCCCCTCCCCCCGGGTCGGGGTTGAGTGGTTGTTTAGCTTTAAACTAAGAAGTTAACGTCAAACCGGAGAAATCGCGGCGTACAATGGACAGGAGGTTACGTGGGACGTCAGCAGGCACTGAATCAGGCTGGCGTGAGAAAAAGAGCCGAGCCCTCGGGCAATTCTCTGGATTTACCAGTTGTTCTGCGTTCCAACTCTCAACCGTGTTCATGAGCTCGTAGTAATGACTGAGAGACTGTGACTGTGGGGGAGGGGGAGCTCAGACGTGGAGAAAAGGTGAAGGGCTCACACGATCAGGGGTTGAGAGGTCAGAAGGAGCCGGTTGAGGTGGTTTGGGCTTCCTTAACATCCCTGTCTGAAGTTATTCTGGGCATGTATAACCAGTAGGAGAAGACAGTGTAGAACCAGAACTTACTGGAGGGATTCTATCTGATCTAGTCTTGGACCGACTCAGAACGCCCCAAAAGGAATTGGAAAGTGTTAAAGTGTGAAGATTCCATTTTACCATCGATCTTTTTTCCGACCCGGTGTTTACATACCCGGTGTTTACGGAAGTGACTTTTTCGTCCATCTAACCGTCCCACTACGTTAAACTCTTTCAGAGTTGCGATGAGTAAATAGCCCTACGATGCAGACCGGTTCTGTTTTGAAGTCGCAAGATTTTAAAATGTGTCGCGATGCTGGGCATCCACAGATACATCTCAAACAGAAAGCTTTCCGATACAGCGCTTACATGCAGCGACTGGCCATCGGAAAGGCCTTCATGAAAGGACTTGGACTACCTCCTTGCGAAGGAACGATATCTAATTCGGAAAGGTTCTTCCCATTCGGAAAGGGGTGTTTCCATGCAGCGTTTTCTTTCCGATAAGGCACTTTTTCCGAATCTATTCGAAATTAGGCTATCCCTGTTCCTCACTTGCTTTAATATGTAAAAAAAAAAAAAGAACCTTACTAATCAAATAGGACTTAATCAGCAGCCATGGTTAATACCTTCTCCTCTGTGCCACCTTTTTACCTGTGGTGTCCCCCAGGGCTGAATCCTAGGCCCCTTTCTCTTTAGCATGTACATGATACCACTGGGTCATATTATAAACAGGTTCTGTCACATTTTTCAGTGAGAAAAAGTGACTCAGAATGAGCTCAACCAAACAGTTGAGGAGCTCATTAGAGGCTTAAAGCTTCAACCGAACTGCATTTTTCTCTGCTTTTGTGTTTTATTCACATATATGAACCTTGTGTGTGTGTGTGTGTTTTGTTAGTTTTTTTAAATTCGCAACATTTTTCTTCCCTTTTGTGCTCATTTTAATCATGTGCCTTGTATTTTCCAAACGTGCAGCACACATAGAGTTGAGGTATCTCGGACTTTAGAGGAATGCCATTAAAGAAGCGCTCCTGTTCGGCCAATTAAAGAGAGAAATGTGACCCATCAGACGAGTTTTAATTACAGGCCTATAACCCTTGCTAGGCGCGAGGCGAAAGGCACGGGAAGGCTAATAGTTTGATGAGCAGTTAATCATTGCTGATTAAGATGATGGGATGACAAGATAATCCGGAGGTGGCTCGGTCATTAACGGTGGTCGGAGAAGAGTAAATTAGCTGATTAAACAACTTCCCGCCCAGCCGGGGGGGCAGGGAGGGGCTTTGGCGAGGATTGATGGATGAGGAGGCGTGGAGGAAGTTTTTATGTCGCTTGCCAGAAGAGTTGTCACCGAATGAGTGAAGTGTCTTCATCAATTTGGAGCCATTACCATGTCAAAAGGAGAGGATGGTGCTTGAAGGTGGGGGGGAACAGATTGGGGGAGGAGAGAGGCAGAAAGGCCATCTGCATACTACAAGCTTATTCATTTTCACACAAACACTCTCCTCGCTCCCTCTGGCCCCCCCCTGCCTGGGCCCGGTTTACCGTAAGGCTGTTTAATTTTACTGAAATAGGGCCGTGACAGCCGTGTCATGCTGATGAGAAGGTGTAGAGAAGAGTGGCGGCCTGTCACATCTCATCTATCTCGGCTCTGGTACTCCTCAACCACCTCCTCTTCTTTTTCTCCTTCTGCTGCTGCTGCTGCTTCAACTTCATCTCCTCGGGTCTCTTCATCTGTCTGCTTGGGATGTTCTTTTTTCTTAAATAAATGCAGGAGTCCCAGTCTGTTAAACTGGTGTGTGTGTCCGTGTGTGTGTGTCCGTGTGTGTGTGTGTGTTGAAGGGGAGGAACATTGATTGATGTCAGAAAAGGACAAAAGTAATAACTGGGAGCTGTTTTTTATTTCGCCTGCATTGATTGTTATAGGTCTCTTTATCATCTGACCCGGCTCAATTATGCCAATTGGATCACCGTGTGACACTGTGAGGTTGCGGGGACAGTAAAGTGAAACCCAGAAAGTGAGAAAGGGATTAAAGTGTGCCCGTGTGTGCGTGTGTGTGTGTGTGTGTGTGTGTGTGTGTGTGTGCGTGTTTGAGAAAGGTGGAGTAAAGATGAAATAGATGACCATTGGAATAACTCGGTTGTGGAATATGCATTATGTATTACTCTGTAGAGAGAAGGACAACTATTTAAATGTTAGTGATGTCATTTCCACCTGTCAATCATGTCAGGGTGCGATAAAAGTGGAGCCATTTCATTAATGAGATGTTGACATGAACCTCTGTATGCATGCATGCACGCACACGCACACGCACACACCCACTCACACACAAACATACGTATCTCCTTGGTTTCATAATAACAGAAATGACCCATTCCATTGTCTTCAGTTTTACAAAAAACATTGTTTCCTACACTTTGCAGTCAAATTAATTGTTGTTATTGTTATGGATTTACCTTCACCTTCACTTTTTTTGTTGTAATTTATAAAAAAAACAAAGCAAAACCAAAGTTAAGTTGTTTTCTACAGATATGCTCATTGGAGGGGCGCAGAGTGGCGTGGTGGTTAGGACAGAAAGACGATTCTAGGTTCAAATCCCCCTCAAACACCTCCACAGCCTCTCTGTGCAGACTTTGAATGTCTCCTCATGTCTGCGTAGTCCAACAAAAGAACTATGTAGGTGAATAGAAGACTCAAAACTGCCCGTCTGGCTCTATATATCGACCTTGTGTTGAATTAACGATTGTCCAGTCTTGCCTCTTGCCCAAAGTCAGCTGGGATGGCCCATCTTCTCTCTGCAACCGGCACTGGCCAAAGTATTCCTTCCTGGCAGGACCTCAGGTAGTGCACTCTGCAGGATGGAAACATCTGTTGGAGCGATCTAAGAGGTGGTGTTTTCAAAAGGCAACAGACGTCTGCGGTGCTAAAATGCCGTGGTCGTGTTGTACCTTAGTATACACTGATCAGCCGTGACATTGAAACCACCTGTCTATAAAGTTTTCTAAGTCCTACTTTGCCGCCGAAATAGATTTTAGAATAGTGTGTTCTGAAAAATCTCTGGATCAGGACCGGTGTTAATATTTTCAGCAGTTTGTGCTGTAGGAACTCTTCTTTTGTCTAGCCTTCCAACGTATCCCTGGTTCACCAGCTGTCCTTCCTTTGGTCACTTTGGTAGGTTCTAACCGCTGCAGACCCAGATCACCTAATAGAACCTTTAGTTCTGGAGATGCTCTGACCCAGTGGACTAGCCATCGCAGTTGGACCCTTGTCAAGGTCGCTCGGATCTTTGAACTTGCCGATTTTTTCCTGCCTCCCACACGTCAACTCCAACAACAGAATGGTTACTTGCTGTTAAGTTCCCCCGCTTGTGCGTGTCGTGGTCTATTCCGTGTCTATATAAGCCCATGTGTCTTTAAATGCTGGAGTTCTATTTAGTTATAATTAGTTATGCTGCGTTAGGTTGTATCTTTATATCATTGGATTATCTTATATAAGACTTTATTTTTAGCATTCATTATTTTGATTTCAGAAATTAATTGAAGAAAGGTTCCTTTTTTTACACCCTTGTCCTACTGCTATTAGTCTGATCCATGATCCCTCTCCCGATTCAACCGTACCCATCTATCCAGGCGTGGTACCTTCCATAGAAGTACACTGGGTTATGACGCAGGTTCAAGTGTAACCTTCACAAATAGTGGATGGATTACGCCTCAGGCCGGACCTGTATGAATGATGCCAAGCGCTTTGATACTGTCAGCCAGACAGATTATTCTGCTCCTAACCCGGCTCTGAACCCAGCGTGCCTCACAAAGACCAGTGTGCGCTGTCATACCAGTGCAAATACATTAATGCCGTTTTATTCGCTGTCATTACTCCACGAGCGAATAAAAGAATCTTTTATTATGAGTCAGCATTTATCGGATATGTCGTGTAAACTGAAAAACAGGCCGGATTAGAGAAGGTCAACAGCTCAGAGGAGACAGACGGAGCTGAAAGGGGAGACGCAGCATCATCTGAGGTTGATCAGCTCAAGGGCCCTGGGAAAGCAAATACAGTCACAATGACTAAAAAATAAGATGGATCAATGTGTGAGGAGTATTGAAGTGGTAACAATGTAACTGTTTAGCGTTGTAGCCACGGTTTGTAAGCAAATATATACCCTGAAGCATAATCCTATAATCTCGACATTCACAAATAAACAAAAGAACAGTCGTCTGTCATATCAGCAACTCTGTGGGGCCGCAAAATGCTAACCTCAGTGCGCTAACACATTCACAAAGGTGATTAGGAGAAATAATGCTGTGATCCTTATCACTTGAATCCACTTATAAGTGATTGGCGGTTAGTTAAGTGGACATATTTTACATAATTCAGCAACATTCTGGCGGATAAAATGTCAGGAATGAGGGCTTAGCATGCTAGCATTCTGATACTGATGAGCTCGGAAGACGGCACTTATGGTTCTGGGTCTTCAATCTTTTTTTTTCTGTTTATACTCTGGCTAATAAGAATTTTAGAAAGAAATATAATGGCCTTCACTCCAATAATTGCCAATAAGTGCAACTAAAATCAAAAATGTTAGGCGTAATTCTGCGTTTAGGTTCAGCTTATTACATGAAAATATTTTATAGATATATACGAGTATAACTTATATTCCTGAAACAAATATGTAAACATTTGTTAGAAAGTCTCAAATAACCCTGCAGTACCCAAAAGTATCCCTTAAGGTAGACTCGTTTGATAAACATAAAGCTTTAGATCATAAACTACTGCATCCATATTAAATGAAATTATTCATTTATCAAAACAAATCATACATTATAAAAACGTCAGCACATAAAACTTATTATTAACTGACAATAAATAAAGATCCTATTGTTTTTCGTTCCTATTGTGTTGTGTTGTGGAATTTGCAGTATGTTTTGTTAATTGCTGCGTTGTGTTATTTGCAGCTTGTTTTCCATAATGTGGTATTTGCAGCATGTTTTGCAGCAAAGTGTGTTTTCCTATTTTGTTGTGACATGGTATCTGCTGCACATTTTTGTAATCTGTTTTGTGGTATTTGCAGCGTGTTTTGTTAATGTGCTGTGTCTTTTGCAGCGCGTTTATCCTATTTTGTTGTGTTGTGCTCTTTGCAGTATTTTTTTTTACAAATCCTGTAATGTATGTCATGTATGGTCAAAAACTATTTGAGAAAAGTTTTGTGACCAACTGATCTATAAAAAAAAACGCACGAATGCTTTCTTTAGAACGGAAAGCGGATTCTGCTTCACGTGACAGTTTGCTGAGGTGGGAGATGCAGGCAGCAGAGGGGAGGTCTGGGTTTTGGAAGGTCACTGTGTTTCCCTGCAGCGGGAGCGGAGGCAGTTTTCTGTAGATGGAGAGGGTATTTAATTAGAGCGAGTGCTTGCATCCCCGTCTGGTCTCCTGCTCCACGTTACTGCTTGCTGCCAGGGGTTAACTGGCCTGATAAATGGGATCAGTCAACTTGCACACACATGCACATACGTGGGTTAGAGGGAGGGGATGACTAAGGCCTGTTTGATACAAACAGCATTGGTGAAGATGCAGATCTTGAGGCGCGGGGGTCTGATGTGCTGCACTCTGACAAATATGCTTTTAACATAGACACCAACATTCGCAGAAGTCTAAAACCAAAACTGGCCAAAGCGATCGTAAATCTATTATTGGATTGATCAGAAGCTCCTGAAAGGATTAGCTTGAATTGAAATTATTTGTCTGGATCCGTGTCAAACTGCTTATTCTTAGAGATATTCTTAGACGGCATATTTCTGTTGATTCTTTTTATAGCCACGCTAAGCTAAACTTGGAGGTCAGTTGCTCAACCTCAATATATAAAAATACCAGCTTCTTTTGGGTTGACTGATGTGAATTTCGGTGCAGACCTCTCAATAGAATATTGTACCCACCATATTTGGGGATCCCACAGCGTGGTTTGGCAATGAGGTTTGGCATCTAGAGCTAGCCGCTAGTTTAGCGCCAGAAGTTGTCTTTCTCTGTTGGATGATTGGAGCCACTGACTCTTTTTCCATTGGGCACCTTTCATGTTTGTTTGTATTTTTATGTTTAATGATGTCTGAGGTGACTCTCCCTGAAATAGATCTACCTACAGGAATTAATAAAGTAACCTGAACCTTGCCTTACCTAGCCTTACTTAGCCTAATCTATCCTAACATAACATAACATAACATAACATACCATGACATAACATAACATAACATTACATAACTTAACCTTACCTAACCCTAACCTAATTTAGCCTAACCTAACATTTCATAGCATAACCTAACATAACATAACCCAAACCTAACCCTTACCTAACCTAGCACAACATAACATAGAAAAGCAAAAGATAGCATTACATTACATAGCATAACCTAACCTAATCTAACCTAACCTAACAAAACATAGCATAACATAACATAACATATCCCAAACCTAACCTAACCTAACATTACATAGGATGGCATAAAATAACATAGCATAGCATAACCTAACCTAATCTTACCTAATCTAGCCTAACATAACATAGCATAACACAAACCTAACCTAAACCTAACCTAATATAACCTAATCTAAACTAATATAACGTATAGCATAGCATAAAATAACCCTAACCTAACCTTACCTTACTTCACCTACCCTACCCTAACCTTACCTGACCTAACCCGACCTAACCTAACCTACGGTGATCTGTCTTTGATATAGCACGGACCACAATGACGTTAAATATCAATTATTGTTCAGGTTCATGCACGATTTCTCGGAGGCTTCATCTCAGCTGAATGGCGTCTTCACTGAACAGAAAATGATCTTTTACACGTCAAATGATGGGCGATGTGTCTTCCCCTTTGATGACATTCATAAGGTGACTTTTTCCAGTGAGCACACTTCCGTGAAGGAACGCACACGCTGTGGTGTGGCACTAGTGTGTGCCTTTTCATAAATCTTCTGTCTTAATCAAAGCAGAAGCCATGTCCATTAATAACCCAGCGTGGTTGGCCTGATGACAGAACACAACGCACCCAGTGGGATAATTTATTTCCATAATGCAGCATTGTCAGGGCCGGCACACCGCTTCATTAAGCGAGAACAGAAGGAGCGCGATGGAGGAGGCCAGCGCAAAAAAAACAAAGAGGACATTGAAGGGCAATAAAAGCTAATTCAGTGGGTTTTGAAAAAGTGTTTGACGCCAAGACTTGAATGCAGTTTCTTTCCATTCGAATGTTTCGACCCTTTATGTATGCCTAGTATGATTATTAATAAGAATGATTAGAATAACTTTGTTTATACAGCACCTTTCAAAAAACAGTTAAAAAGTGATCTAAAAGGAAACATGACACAATAAAGCCAGGAAAATATACTAAAAAAAAAAATTACACAGAATAAAACCCAAGATTAAGGATTAAACAATGAAACAAAACAGGAGATAGAAAAACACCAGATTAGAATTTTAAGATCAAATGAAAAAAATATAAAACCATGACAATAACATTAAAAGACATAAATAGCTAGAGTCTACTCAGCGCAGGTAAAATCAGGAAAAGCCTCTTGGGGTCTTTGCTCTGTCCCACTTTAGTTTTCAGCTTAGACTCTGGAACTTGATGAAGACCTCTGCCTGAGGATCTCAAACCACGTGAAGGTTCCTAAGAAACTTGAGATTGCTCCCAAACCATCAGGGGTGTTGGCATAACTGTCACGCCCCTCTTCGCTTTCAGGCTCTGCTCCGCCGTTCGACATAATGATCGCTCATGGGGGTCCCATGGGCTGAGGACAGGTTTAAAAGCTGCGGTTCCGGCATCAGAGGAGAGCTTTCTGGAGTGAAATGCTATTTGTCGGTATTATTAGCCCCATATGGCCGTTTTAAGTTTTGAGCGTGACATAACCGTGGTGTCTATGGACAGAGAAGACCTAAAATAAAGGATGTTCAGCATCAGGAAAGATGTACCTGTAGCTATGACTGAGCCCTGATTTTCTTTTCTTTACATAAAAAAAGGGTTTTAATGGTTTCATTATATTAAAGAAACAAAACAACTGATGAATTTCTTCAGAAACTCTTTGAAGCTTCTGCATCAACTTTGATAGAAAGACCACAAATTTCATATATACACAGTTTTCACTGGGATTGGACTCAGAATGTGCCAGAAAAGGGGATTTTGACCCCAGAAAGAGATTTTGGCTGCAAAATGTCACAAATTTGTCCACTAGGGGGAAGCTGCGGTTGCGACATAAATCATAATTTATATTTAAATCAAGCATTGATTGACAAAAGTCCTAATCTTTCCAGCTGGTTGAGGACTTTATAATTTCTGTGCAAGTCTTCGTGGGTTGTTTTTTTTTTGAGTTGCGTTAAACTTTCAGGCATTTTTTTTGCTGTTCCTAATATGCAGAACAATCAGTAATCCTGGCATAGTGATAAATCTGTGTTTCTGTGTTTGAATAAAGCCTGGATTTCTCAGGAAAACCGAAAGTAGAGTGATTATGTCTGCAAAGCAGGACACAGTGGATTCTAATTTATGCCTGAACTTGTGTGTCGGGCACAACGAGACAGTGCAGGAGACAAATCACTTTGTATCCTCTTCATCATCTCAGCTTGTCAGAACCTTTGACAGAACGGCCAATTATGGAATTGCTAATTCCTCAGTTAGATCCCTCTGAGCCGGTAACAGCGTGTCATACCTGCGACGTTTCCTGAATCTCAACACCCCGCTGCACCGGAACAAACAAAACACTGCAAACACTGCTAATCTCAAAAGGATATACGAACAAAACCAAATGTCAATAAACAGGAGATTTAGCGATATAAATATGGGAGGTGTTGATATTTTCCTACAGAATTAATTTAGGACATGTGGCAGTAGGATGTAAACAAACATGAAGCGAATCTCAACTAATGTTTATGAGACATTAAAGACATAAAAATACAAAGAGGAAACAAACCTGTAGCCCAAACCATCTGGTTTCCACCTGCTGTACCTAATGACGACCCTTACCTGAATCACATACCCAAAACTAGACCTAAGCTGTCGTCACCAACAGTAAGTTTATATCCTGGAAAAGTCCCCAAACCCCTGCGTTGTACAAGCAATCCTACCGATTGAACTCCTCAAATAAAAATGTAAAGTTTTGTCCACACTATTTTTTATTTTTTTGGTAAAAAGTTCCCCCCTAGTGAGAGAAATATGAACTAGTAGAATATAATATGATATTTCCAAGAGAGATCTCCCCGAGTTGAATCATATATGCACCAAATTTGGACATTTATTTTCGCACCAATTCTTTTTAGGGCCTAAAATCTTTTGGCGATAAGACTCCCCCTGGTGTCAAAACTATACAACTGACCATTCCCAAAATCATCCCGGTTCCGTCTCACAATACAGTGTATTTAAGAATGAAATTTGAAAATCATACATGAAACTTTTTTCGAGTTATGTCCAGAAAACAGTGTTTTTCATTAAAAAGAAAAGATAAGAAAAACCTCACCCTAGCGAGTAAAACATAAACTACTGGAGTAAAATACGATAGTTGCGAAATAGATCTCCTTGAGTCGATTCATATGCACCAAATTTGGACTGAATAGCACCAATGGTTGGGAAGTTATATCCGAAAAACTGTGTTTAATGCAAAAGATCTGAGGCGGAGGCAATAACTTCATTCCATAATATTCCCGACTTTTCGGGGATATAATAATCTTAAAACAACTACATCAGGTGTATTTTCATAACCTGTGTGTCTATAGACAGGTAAGACCTAAAAGAAATTATGTTCAATGTTCGTTACATTGTACCTGTTACTATGTGCGAGTAATTTAATACCAATCATTGCCTGATTTTTCTTTTTTGATAAAAGGCTAAAAGATTATAATTTTACAGAAGCACCCTGAAATAAAAACAATCAGTAGATTTGCTCAGTTTGATGGAAATACTGGAAAGTTCACACACTCTTTTGTGGGATAGGACCAGGAGGACTCTCCGTTTGGTTTGAAAACCAGTGGACCAGAAATGTACCAGAAATTGTATTTTTTATCCTCAGAGAAGGATTTTGCCTGTAAAATACCACCTGTTTCCACTAGAGGGCGACTTACACACATACTTCAACCTTTGGCTGTGACATAAATCAGTGTTCGTATTTAAATCTAGCATTGTGCACTGTAAAAATAAATAAATACAAAAACTACGTTGAAGCCCAATTTACAATATAACCAGTGAGAGGAGTTAAAAAAAACATGAAGCAAATTCTCCATCCTCTCCTTGAGTTAGTTTTAAGTCAATGAGACACAATAAATGAGTCAATCTCTCGTTTAAAAAAAAGGAGGTTCAGAGAGAGATTCTGTAAATTGAAGGAAATACAGTATTTTTGATAGAACATTTTTAAATCAGTGTGGCTAAACGATGATGATGATGTTAATGTGATTACATGTCTGGGGATGTTTTCCTGGAGGCGTCCACTCATTTGTGAATGATTTTTTGTTCCTCCGTACACACAAAAAGTGAGATAGATATTTTCCTAGGGAATAATGTTCAGGTAAAAGGTGGGAGAGTGCTAATATTGGGTTGAACTAAAATGTTTTTGAGAGACTCACCTCCAGTTCAGACATTGCTGGAGAACCAGCGTCCGTTCTGGTGAGGACCGCCACAGACGGCTGCCAGTCCTGAGTGATTGCTCCGCGGGATGAGGGAGGACGAGGTAAGGCGGTCTATTGCTTTTTCTTCTTCTAAATGATGCGTATGAAGTTCTTCAGAAGTTTTCCGGTACCAACTTGAAAACACAAAATCCCTCTCCAGACCCAACGTCTGGTTGTCCATCCAAGCGACTGTACAAAACATGACCGCCTCAAAATGAAAGTTCGGACCCACTCCTATGGAGATATTAAGGGCTTGTTTCAAAGTAACATTAAAACACATTTATATTTTTCAGCTGATAGTGAAACAAAAATACAGTTATGAATTGAATATGAATTGATAGCACAACATTTTTACGTACTGTACCTTTAAGAAACAGAAACAGACTTTAGATTGACCCCTGGGGGACACCCGTCAGGAGAGACGACCTGTGGAGGTGCTGCTCCTTCATCATTCACAAAAACAAACTCGGATGTCAAAATGAAATTCATCTGATTTTACATGAGACACGTCAACAAACAAATAAGTTCAAACCGGAATAAGAACGTGGAACAGTTTCAAGGATTCAAATTCATTCAGTCTTTTGTGCTTGTGAAAGTTGCGATGATTTTCAGAAAGGAAAATAAGGAGAGAGGAGACTCAAAGTTTGACCTGGTTGACCTGCAGAGCATGTTGAGCTGATAGAGGATGGAGAATTTGTCCTTCTCTAGTTATTTGTGGTGAATTGACTTTAAAATGATTTAGGCTTCCTTAAAGATTGAGGTGACATAGTTTATTGGGAGGAGGGCCGGCGTATTCAAACCAATTATCACACTGACAGAGAGGCAGGAGCTCCCTGACCTCTCTCACCTCGAGGCCATAAATAGAACAAATATAATGAAGATGCTGAGAAGAATGGACCGGTGACTGAAGCAGGGACGAACTTAAAGATCCTCAAAGACACTGTCAACAAAATGTAAGTGTTTGGTTTGAGTGAAAACCTCCGGGAATGTGTGCTATAATAAACGTGATGTTAGATAACACCGCTTATATACCTTATATACCAGAACAGCTAACTGTAACATATTCTCTGTAGAGATCGATTTAAAGAACAGTAAGCAGTATAATTAAAAAAAACAGTATATCACAGTCGGAGACAGAAATATCTTAAATGAAGAAAAGGTAAATAACTTTATTATTTACGGTCAGACTTTATGGATAATACGGAGCTTAACAAAAATAAATACCAACGTTTGGTAAAATTGAAGGGAAAAAATACCGTAATGTAACAAGGCAGTCGTTACCGTAAAAGTTTTATTCGGTGTAAATGACAGATTTTACAGGTTTTAATACATAAATGATAAACTTAAGTAATAGTTTAATATCTTAGACACTGTAGATTTGAACCTAAAATACTCAAGCAGGTCTACAAAGTTTAAAAAAATCAGACTTATCAAATGATTTTATGATTTTATATTTCGTGGTTTATAGTCAATTTCAATAAGATCAGGCAAAGCCTCTTTTTTTTTTTTTTAAAAGAAAAGATTTGACCTTTATATGACTTTTTTTGTTAGGTTGTATAAAGTTACATATTATTTAGTTTAGTAAATCCTTATAGGCTTAAATATGCCAAGAAAACTCTTATTTATTGAATCGGACTTTCTAAATAGTCACGGTTATTGCCCCCTCCTCGTTGGCTCCTCCTTCCACTGGTGTCCCCCAAGGCCCCATCCTCGGACCCTCATGCTTTAACACATACTTGCTGCCACTGGGTCATATAATAAAAAGGTTCAGTCATATTTTTCAGTAAGAATTAGAGACTTAAAATTCTCAACCAAACAGTTGAGCGGACATTAAAGGGTTAACCCTTTAATGGTTAACCCTTTAATGGTTAACCCTTGACGTAGGTTTTATTCCAGATGCCCTTCCTGACGCAAAATTCCCTATTTTGCTATCTTTGTGTCGACACTAGAAGAACACCAATTTGTGGCTGGGTTAAAATACTTTGATTCTCAGGTTAAAAAAAAGTCATAATATTTTTTATTTGCTGTCATTTTATGTTCTATCTTTCACGGTAATAATGTTAAATTTACCGTAATGTCTTGTTTACGGCCGCCATATTTTAACCACAAATTCCTGCAACCGCAGCCGCTGGTATTTTTTCCCATCTGTTATATGGAATATTTTTTTGCAGTGTAAATCATTTCCACAGACCTAATGTTGTGTGTTTCTCATCTTGACACCTGTGACCACCGACGTTTTGATCAATCGAGGGCCATTAAAATACACCTCAAAGCTGTGATTTACCTCCGCCATTACTTCACAGATTGACAAATTTTAACGGCACTCCATTAGTCTAGTGACGGATCAATTCGTTCAAATTTTTTGGAATATTGATTTTGTTCTTTTGAAATTACCTGATGGTTGGTGGCACAGCTCACGCTCCCCAGCTTCATTTGCTTAAAAGATTAGCCTGATTGAATTTGTTTTTCTAATCTGAATGGGCTCACACACACACACACACACACACACACACAAACACACGCACACACACAAACCTCACAACATCTCCCTAAGGTAAATAAAACAGATCTTATGATTTAATTTATGACTAGTATCATCAATGTTTGTGCTCATAATGAAATTTGAATAATGCTAAGAGTGAAAAACTCACCAGAAGTTTGATTATTATCCTTAATCAGTGCACGATATCGTATTATCCTTGACTAACAGCTTATTTCCATTGGTATATGTGTGTATTCACGTTTACTGACAGATGTAGGATCTGCTTTTATCAGTAACTTGCATGGAGAGAGTATTAAAGCATAGTCAGGACACTGGAAACCCCAGAATCAGCCCTTATCAGTACTTTTATGATTATTTTTTTATTTCCTATTACCTCCACAAAGTAATAGTGTGTCTGTTCTGAGGTCTGTAGACGCAAATTCCAGCAAAACACACAATATACTGCATTGAAACCACAAGAGAATTTAAAAAATTCAGCGTGAACTCTATATAAAAGCACCTGTGCGGTCAGCCTCGCCCACTGGAAGCGTGCAGCCTGAGTGGCGGGCTGGCAGCGCCTGCCAGCACTTCAGCTCTGGGTGGATCAAGGTACTTTTGGGTGGGCCTTTTTAATTACTCAAGTTAAGACTGTTTGCCGTCCTTTGATGATTTCCACTGAAGGAAAAGACATTTCAGATAACGTTATCGAGAAAGCGGCAAACCCATCTGATTGAGAAGGAGCTTTTTAAATCTGATTCTGAACCTGCAGATATATACATATATATATGCATATATATATATATACATACATATATATATCATATCATATATCATGTTGACTTTTTGCTGAGAATTATATGGATAAATACATCCGTCCATTAATTTTGTCTGGATTAACTATCATTTTTGTTATTTTGTCTGGAAAAACTATTTCATGGATCATTTTCAAATTATGTACCCCGATAGACTTTAGTGCAAGGAAGAACTGGCTTGAGTTTGGGTAAGGTCAGTTGCATATTTCCGCCACTAGGGATTCTTTATTTCCAGAATAACAGTTTTCGGCCCACAATTTCTCAACCATTGGTCGGATTTAGTCCAAATGTATCACAAATTAATTTGTTAATTAATTCATACAATTAAATAATTAATTAATTAATCACATTTCATTACAGGAATTCAGGGAGGGATCATGGAGATTGCTTGGACAACGCTGGGGATAGGGGACTTGTCGGAGATATACCATTGCTATCAAGGACGACAGCGTTAGCCTAGTTGGATTTTCATGTTGAAATCTGTTGCATTAATTTGCTAGATTATTGACGAGTAGTTTTCTGAAGAGAAGAACATTCACATCAATGTACTGTTTATTTATTTTTCAAATGTCCGTGTGTTTGATGCTAAAGGAAAATCAAACTCATTCTGATTCATCCTGCAGCTCCAAACCGATGATCCATTCTTTTCCCATCCATTTTCCTCTGCTTATCTGGGGCCCGATAGCTCTGTGAGTTACACCACTGGCTTTGGTGCAGGAGACTGGGGTTCAAATTCCAGCATGGCAGAAACCCAATGTGGAACCTCAGGCAAGGTCCATATTGATATCAGCTTACCCAGCTTCATCTAGTACCGGTGCCAAGCCCGGATAAATGGGAAGGTCGTGTCAGGAAGTGCACCCAACGTAAAGAACCTTTGCAAAATCAATATGCATAACGAGAGTCTGAAAGAAGTTGCTTTGCTTTGCTTTGTTCTGCTTTGCTATTCGGGGTCGGGTCGCAGTGGCAGTCGACTAAGAAGGGATTTCCAGGCATCCCTCTCCCCAGCAACACTCTCAGGCTCATCACGAGGAGGGTTCCGGTGCGTTCCCAGTCCAGATGTGATATATAGTTCCTCAAGCGAGTTCTGAGTCTACCCCGGGGTCTCGTCCAGCTTGGACATGCCTGGAAATCCTCCAGAGACCTAACCAATGGTGAGTGTACGAAATCTAATGTCATTCCATACATTGATTGTTGAGATATATCAAAAAGGTTGCAGAGCGACTGATAACCACAAAGCCCCTGCTGCAAATCAAAAAATACAAAAAGAAAGAAACTATGTGGACCACCGTAAAACTGAAAGCCAGCCTGCCCATGTTTTCTCTTACTATCTTTCCCTGCGAGCCTTCAGTAACCTTTGGTTAGTGTTAACGGGTAAATTGGGCAATAAGAAGACATTACCAGAGAGCTCATGGCGCTGGGCGATTTCCTCACATGGGAAAGTGTTGCAGAAGACATGCTATCATGATTAAACCTCATCCCCAAAGTGGCAATGAAATGCAGAATTAAATGTTATTTTAGTCAAATAAGTACGACTCACAATGGAGGGAGAGACATTATATCTATAACGCCCTGTTCCCTGAGCTGATCTGCAGAAGTGGAGAAACTGACAGAGCGTGCAGCCAACGGGCGGAGATCTTCAAAGCACTTGATGGCTCTGAATGTCCTCATAAGTGGCCAGATAATGCATCCTGGAGAGGGATGGTCAGATAGCAGGGTGAAAGTAATGATGTGTTGTTGTGACTGATAAGGTGCATTTATCTCCTATCTTCCCATGTCAATGCACAATGGAGGCCTTGTATGGGTGACAATAAAACACAGGGCTGTTAGATGGAAGGACCCATTAAATGGCCATAAAACCCACAGTGGAGTGGATTATGTTGAAAGGAAGGTTTTGTTTCCATGTGGAAAAAGAAAACAGGAGAGCTGGGAAAGAGATGGAGAGCCAAAAGGTTGGAATTCCCCAATTTAGGGTTTAAGCAGACTCTGAACCCGTGCCGCTTTATTTGCCTCGCTTCTTTTGCGGGTTATCACGTGTTCCGCTTTTATTAGCTAATATCATATCAGAAAGAAACAAGAGAGCAATTTAGATCAGATAATCTGTCATTAGATTCCAGCATGATGCACTGATTTAGATATTATTATTTCTAAAAATGGATCAGAAGTAATAATGGCGAAGATTGACTTACCAAGAAGCCGGGTACGATAAATATTAGACTATTCTTGAGATTTTTAATGATCTAATTCAATTTTACAATCAGGGGATGTATCCCTCTATCTGTCATTGTGCACAATCAAAACAGAAATCAATCAATCAATCAATCAATCAATCAATCAATCAATCAATCAATCAATCAATCAACTAATCTATCTATCTATCTATCTATCTATCTATCTATCTATCTATCTATCTGTCTGTCTGTCTGTCTGTCTGTCTGTCTATCTTTTTGCCATTCAAACCATACTCCTCACAGTGAGTAGGGCCAGTTTGCATACAACTCCTCTTCCACATAGATTTTTACCCTCGCCCGTGTCTTTAAATTTCTTAGTTATTGGTCTGATTGTTGAAACTGACATTTTGAACTGGTGAGAGATTTCCTTCTTCTTGAACGTATTTCCCATTGTGAAGAACGTCGCAGAGAATTAGACTTGTGTCGCCTCCTATTTCTACCCTAGTAAAACAGGAAGCCATCGTTCACCACTTCAGAGTTCCTTCTTCACACTTCCCCAACACTCCCACCAGAGTTACTTCTTTAAATTCCCTTTAAAAACAGGCTGATTGCCTCTGATTCAGCCACAAAGTCCAAATCTAAAACTTTAACATAACAAAATGTTTTATAGCAAGTAACAACCTTAATCGGGCAGATTATTAGTGTATGTCAGCACACCTGGCTCTACTAAAATCAGAGGATGAAACCTGAACTGGCTCAAGGTGATGTGAGGTCATGTGAGGTTACATGACCTGTGATCTTTTCCAACCCGATGTTTACATCAAGTAATTATCATTTTTAGGTGCCTCACAAAACCGTAAGAAATCCTTGCCCTTGGATAAATCAAATATATGACGTGACGATGACACTGATAAGGTTTGTTAGGGTTAGGAACAAAATGAAGATGAACTTGAGGAAAATATAAAGGTTTTGATTTCATGGTTAAAAGAAGTTTATATTGATAGGCAGCCGGAAGCGAATACTATCATGTGCAGAATAAATACTATAGGCGTCAATTATGAAGTCTTTTCAGATATTATTTCATCATATCTTTTCACAGATCTTTCTGTTTTTGCCAAATTGGAGCTACATTTCTACAGCTATCATAGATGCCTAAAGGTCCTCCTAGTGAATGGAATATGTAATATTCCAGATAGATCCCCTCGAGTAGATTCATATGCACCATAAATGGGTGAAATGGGACGAAGAGTTAGGAAGTTATGTCCAACAATCAGTGTTTGTCATAACAAAGCCCCCCCCTAGTGGGTAAAATGGATCTCATTTGGACTAAAATCGGATTGACGGTTGAGATATTATGCCCTCAAAGTGTGATTTTGGAGCTATAGCTCCTCCTAGAGGCAGAAATTTTGCAACTGACCTTTTCAAAATCAATGCTTTTCTTCATTGCACTAAGATCTATAGGGGTAGGAAATTTCAAAATGATCCATTAAATTTTTTTTTTTTTAAGGGGTTTTAATAAACTCCGTAAAATGAGATTTGTTTACTCTGTCTGCTGATGATAGCCTGCATCTTGTTTCTTGAAATGAAGATATTTTCATTGCTTGACTATAAATTTGCTGCAAACAAACGAGCATTGTCACAGAAATAAAAAAAAAAATTCAGCTAGAACGTGAAACCCACACTCTGCATTTTTTCTCTCCACCACTGTCGATCGTGATGAGAGAGAGGGAAGAGAAGCAGGCAGTGGGCAGAAATAACAAAGAGAGAAAAAAAAAAGATTCACATCCTCTGGGCTAGATGTCATTTGGCAAAGCTCAATATTGGTTAATAACTGATGGGAACAGGGAATGAAGATGAGAAGTAGAAGTAAAACCCCAATAAATTACCTTTATCTCCTTAATGAGACAACATTAATTTTGGTCCCAAGGTCTTGCAGTGAGCGAGTTGATTTATCATCTGCCTTTAACGTTGTGGGAATTAGACTAATTACTCGCGGTGTGGAGGGCTGATTCTCACTTCACAGAAAGCTCATTGTGCACCCGAACCATTTATCACCTCGCTCTCCAATCCGGGTGGGAAAAGTGACACTGGTGGACAGTGTCCCAGCGCGCCTGCAGGAAGAGCAATGCAGGAATGCAGGCAGTAACAAAACAGTTTCCATAAGGAGGAACCAAAAACATCTTACAGTATGTCGATGACAGTGAATTTTTATCTGTCATGGTGTTGGAACTATATTCATTTCCAGCGTTTTCAGCCTAAACAATCTCCACAAGCTCGGTTTTTGATTTTAATCCACCTCCAGAACTTTCTCCTCTATCAACAGCGAGAAGGGTCTTGTCAGAAGGTTAAACAAATCAGCGAGGATCAGTGACCCAGTGGAAGTCCATTAATGTGCTGACGAGGCCGACACTCAGAGAGGACCTGGATTCGTTTTAAGGACGGGTCAGGCTGTCTCAGAGCCGTGGTAATGATTGAAAAATATGCCTGTAATTGCTGATAAGCCCTTTATTGTTTCACTAAACTCCCGTTGGCCACTAAAGTTTACTGACGCATAACTTGCCGATAAACTCTTTGTTGCCTTTGTTGTACAACGTCAAGGGCCGGCGGTGTCTTTGAACCACTTGTCTTCTCACGGTTCTGAGATCGAAGGCTGCTTCTGAAGATTTCTGAAAGGGTTGACATGCTTTGCTATAGTGTGATTGGTTAACCTGAAAAACATAAATGAATGGACTAGCAGATACATGTGCAATCATTTTAGAATGTTAGCATTAGCATTTAGCTCAAAGGGCTGTTGTAGTGCCCAGTGGCAAGCTAAAGCTGCTAACATGACTGAACACACATGGTCATCGTTATTACCTTAGGGAACAAATCAAATGTGCAGAGATAGTATTGTGATCCTGTATTGATCCATTAGTGAAAAACTTTTAAGGGGTCAGGGTCAGCCATAGTGCATCACAACGACACTAGTGATCAATACAGGATAAAAGTCATATTGGCAGCATTAGCTTAGCACTGGGCACCAAAGCGCTTTGAGCTAAATGCTAATTCTAACATGTCATCATGATTGCACACGTGTTGCTAGCTAAAATATCGATGTTCCTCAAGTTTATTAATCATTATAGTAAAGCATGTTAGCACGCTAACATCTGCTAAGACAATGATTGGAATATCATCGTTTTGCTTTTATTTGGCTTTTTAAATATCTTTTTATTGTATTTTCAGCATTTTATTGTATATACAGCAAAAAGAGAAGATACAGAACACACCCAAAAAAAAAACAAATTGCTCCTACATAAGTGAAGATAACATTAATAATAATAATAATAATAATAATAATAATAATACATATATATATATTATTATATAACTAGATTTAAAAAAGAAAGAAAAGAAAAAGTCCAGTTTAAACAGTATAATTGGTCATAATTACTTAATTTGTAATTTTGTTACAAGGTTCATGATGTTGTATTTCATTGTGATTGCACATATCCTTATTTTTGCAGGTATTTGCTCATAAATCAATTTGCTCATTTTTATTTTTGTATATATTCATCAGAGACCAGGAGACTCTAAGAATCTAAGAGAATCTAAGACGAAAATGTTGCTGTTATAGCTCACGTTCTTTCCAGGGGTATGTAAGCGTTGCCATGGCAACGCCAGATGTAAATATGTGCAATTCTCTAATGGTGGATAAAAGAAATACACCTTGTTTACTGTATCTTTGGATACTATGTATATTAAGGTCTTATTGTTAGATTCATTTATTGTTTTCATCTGCCGTTTCTATAATTTTTTGGGGCTCTTTGCTTTACGTCCAGGTTGTGAAGTTGTGCTTCCTGTGTCGCCATTGCAACGGGACACAATATAGTCGCTTGTTTTCTCCTTATAATGAGATGATTATCTCATTATCATGAGAAAACAACAGTAAATAGATATCTACCACATGGCTGTTCTCAGCTTCCGTAACCAATACATCCCACAATTAGACTAAAAAGCCTTGACTAAGGCATTACAGGAATTTTAATTGCTTGTATCTCCATTTTATCCCGTTCTTCTGAATTCAATCGGCGACTATATTTCAACAAAGGGTCTTATTTTACCTGGAAACTCACAACATGATGTCGTGCAGGACGGGGAGAAGGCTAAATGCTAATGTCAGATTCTAAACTGCTTCAGGGGCACTGACAAGATTAGCAATTAGGAAAAGTGGACGATTCTACTAGTATTACAAAAATCTCTGGTTTAGCCACAATCTCAGTTTACTTGCAGTTTCCTGAATTTTAAATTTATTGTACAGCTCAACTACAACAACTTTGCATTAACCCTGGAACACCTTCATTATTTTACAGTGTCTTGTGTAAACACATTGCTTATCCACAAATTTAATTCTCTTAAACTGCATAATGCAAAAATGTGACTTTAAATGACACACAATACTCAATTTGCTGCCATTAACTGAACAAAACTCATGAAAATAACGACTGAAGACCGGACAAAACATCTAAATTAATCACATGTTTTCTTCATATTGCATCCATCCATTTGAATTAAATAGTGGTTATTAATTCATTAAATTATTTTAGAGTGTACATTGTCTGAGCTAATTAAAAACTAATAACATCAGTTAAAATACCAAGAAATGCTATTAATGTTATTTATATTTGACTATCATGGCGTATATTAAATCTCTCAAGTCTAATTTGCTGGACACTCAATATAAACCCTTAAAAACGTATTTCAAATCATAAAAGGAAAAGAAATGGAGGTTCTTGGGTTTTTTTTTTAGAAAAACAGGCAGAGACAGCAGAGACAGTGAGAGGTGCGAGGGGGATGACGAAGATGCTGCTCGCGCGGGCCGCTCCAGTTTTATAGAGGTCAACATGCGCCAAATGCGCGCGCGCGCGCGCATCAGCTAATTCCAATAACAGATCAGGAGCATATGTCTCGAAATATTCCTGCTCCTCTCGGGGCTGCAGAAGGCATTTCTACTCTCTGATCTGTAGTTTCGAGATTTTGTGGGGGTTGAATATGAAGTTGTATTTTGGATTAAAGTGACAAAAACCAGACAGGTTGTTGTTGTTGTTCGAAGTGATGCTGACTCCGAGGAGGAAGGTCCGATGAAGCCACCCTTAAAAACTGCATGATGAAAGACCAGCTTTAAGTCTGGATAGAATTTTTAAGCATCATCACCTTATGGGGCTGCAACTGTGTCTTCATCATCAATTAGCCTGATTTTATTATTATTTTAATTATTTTCTAGATGTATCATTTAGAGTAAAATATTCCTCATATATGCTCAAGATGGCATCATAAAAAAAAATTGTTTTGCCCGTCCAACAGTCAAAAGTTGAATTCCTCCCATGGAAGGTAAAGAAAAACATTTGCTGAACTGAAAGCAGTACATTTCTGCATTTTTCCTTTCAAAAAAAAATCTGACTTATTGTTAAATATGTTGCCTGTAAATCATGTTAATCCCATAAACGAGCAATGTTTTCAATTTTTTCTGGTTCACACTAACTAAAAAAAAAAAAAAAAAGGCCTTAGGACGCAGTGGGCAGTTTTAATTAGACGTATTTATTTTTATTCTTGCAACCTTTAACCAAAAGTGTCAACACCCACTTCCGGGTTTATAACGGCCTATTATCAACTTACTCAAAATCAGGCCTGAGTTTATTGACAAATAAATACAAGACTCAGTAGGTACATAATTTAAAGCAGTATTTTGGATATATGACATATGATAAAACACTTAATCGTATTTTATTTAAATATTAAATAGATTTCATTTTCAAGTTTATTTATTGTTGGGTTGTTGGAAAGGTCTGTCTGACTAATAGCATATCATTCATTTTAAAGATGACGTCATTTGTTGTCTGGTCGTGAAGCTGCATATGCCAAAAGTCACCCTGAAGTTTATCTAAATCGGTGCTTTCATTAGATTTTTTATTTATTTGTTTATTTTACAACTTTTTATCTGTCTTTGTGAAATAAAACAGACTTTAAAAAAAAAGGGTCAGCAATTTCCACCAAACTAATAAAATGAAAAAAAAATTGCATTCAATTTTAAACCCGGATTATGGGTGTCCAGCTAACTGTTGCTAAAATGAATGAACAAATAAAAAACAATATTTTGTTTATTCTGTTGACAGCTGAAAACAACAGATTTGATTGGGAGTCACTCAAAACTGCAAAGTTGAGTCGAATCAATCACATCCTGTTGGTCTAACAAGTTTAAATTTTAAGTTACACCTGCTATAGTGTGCAAATCCTAACACGTATATAAATCTGCTATAAGTACGGAGTTAATTTTTCCCCATTTGGAGACAGGCTTCAATTCCTCCTATGTGTCAGCTGTTAGAATGTCAATTATCTCACTCTCTCATAACCTCTTCTGCCAAGTTATCAGACTTTTGTGTGATAACCATAAACTTTAATGGCATTAGTGTGACCTTCGCATGAAAATGAAGCAACCCATTAAGATAAAGGAATCAAATTCCGATTACAGAAAACTAAACTAATCCTAAAACCGCTGAGAAAAACAAGTGACCAGACTTGGTGTTTGATAATTAAGGCTCAGAGGTTCGACGCGTGACTCTGTGTTTACAGTCTGGAGTCTGCAGAGTGGGAGCTGGCAGTAAGATAGATACCGAAAATACAATTGCCTAATCTTCTAATGTACCTCGCGATTTGATGCAGTTGAAGGTGTTTGCAGGCGGGACAGGGGTTGGACATTACCTCACTCGGAGCGCTTTGTGGGGGAGAAACGAGCGGGTAATTAGCTGATTAGAGGCCCGTCAGAGCAGCTCATGCCTGCAGCCAATCCCACCTCTCAGCGGCCCTACAGGGGTGGAGAAGGACGTCTGATGGAGTGTGACACACACACACACACCTCTGATGTTTGAGGAGTTGGTGTTGCACGCCAGGGGCTGCTGAGATGTTACGGAGCGGCGTGAGCGGGTAGATATGGAGAGACGCACCTGCTTGCTGCGCGAGACACTGAGTTAGTTTGTAAAGATTCTTTTCTTCTTTCTTTTTTTTTTTGTTCAGATGCGCGCGTGGATATAAAGTATAGTAATCCAGTCAGATTGTTGTTGGTGTTAAAAAACAAACAAACGAACAAGGAGTTCATATGAGTTTGAGGCCGTTTGAGGTTCAATCCGCGCACTCACGCGCCGCCCAGGTGCGCACCCGTCGAACCAGACGCGTTAAACTCTGAAGTCCTCACGCGCGTCATGGAGAAGTCCAGAAACTTTAGAATTGACGCCCTGCTGGCTGATGAGACCCACCGGGGGAGCAGAGAGTTGTCCCCTGGTCTGAGCAGCGACAGCCCCGCAGGAAGCCCCGTCTCCTGCCGCCGCGCGGACACCCCGTCACCGAGGGCCGCACAACTTCACACCGGAATAATCCCCAAACCGGGGATCCTAAATCTCCCGCATCCAGGACTCGCTTCAATCCCAGGCATGTATCATGCACCCATGTACCCATTATCTGCGCTGGGGGGGCAGCACCCCGCTTTCGCCTACACCGGCTTCACGCAGCTGACGCAGAACTACCCAGAACACGTGAAGGCGGCCGCCATGGCGGGGTCTCTGCCGCTGGAGCACTGGATCCGAGCCGGGATCATGATGCCCCGACTGCCAGATTACAGCTGTGAGTCACACTAATCCTTCATTAATACTATGTACCGAATGCATTTATAGATCAAAACATCTTAATCTTAGTCAACAGATCCAATTCACCCGAGACAGATGAAGAATTATTGTTCTAAATCAAAATAATGGACAGTCTGTCAATTATGAACCGTCCTCGTTATCATCTTCTCAGATAGAGGATCTAATCAGACGTTGACTTCTAAAGAACCTGGGTGTCATAAAGTCATCCAACAAAAGTTTCGGTTTTCACTAAACTCGCATTCTGATCATCATTATGGGATCTTTATTATTATTATTATTATTATTATTATTATTATTATTATAGCCTAAGCGAAAAAAGGCATTACGTCAAATTAATCATTGTGTTTTAACCTAGCTTTTTTCATTTATGTATAATTTTTCTTGTTTTGTTTATCATTGGAATTCTCAAAGTAGTTTATTTATTGTCCTGTTTAGATTAAAATAAATTAGTAAGAGTGTTATAGCTGATTTTTACTTTCATGATTTTCCGATTAAAGAGACACAGAAATAGGCTGTATACTTTATTTTGGCTGAAAAATTCCAGCGAGTTACACAGTTTAGGCCTACATATTTCCGTTATATGGTATATGTAATAAATAAAAACATTGTGTAAAAGGTTATTTCATTCAAGACAATGCCAGATGTATTCATATACAGTACTATATTTAGCTTTAATAATATTCACCTTTCAGTGTTTACTGCATAGCTGTGTCATATTTTTTTTATTTTGGCCGGTTTATTCGTCTATAAACGCCAGCCTGATGAAAATTGTCTTTGTGTGATGCAGAAACTATAAACAAACCTTCCGCAGTTCATCAATAAAATCCAAAAAAGCCTTCATTGAATTTTCATTAAGTTAATGGCATGCCTGTGTTTTTATGGCCCCCGCGCCAGCTTCTGCCTTGTCCCCCCCCCCCCCTTCAACAATAAACTGGAGTAAAGCTATTATAGTTAATGATGGCAAGAGAGTGGAGGCATATGTGTGCCTGTTCCCACCCACAAAATTACATTGAACTTGCCGCGTCCTTGGTATTATATAAATAAGGTTATATATCGCTGACAGTTACTGGTCCAATATTTCAGACTTGAATCTTCTCTAAAGGCGAGATATTTAAAGTTGGAGCTGGGAGCTGTGATGCATAGACACCCAAACATGAAGGGAGTTTGTTATAAAATAACAGAACTTTTTCATTTTACATGTATGCCAAAACCCAAACTGCTCTCTTCCCCCTGCAGCGGGCCCCCAGTCGGGTCTTCTGGGCAAGTGCCGGAGGCCCCGCACCGCTTTCACCAGTCAGCAGCTGCTGGAGCTGGAGAACCAGTTCAAACTCAACAAGTACCTGTCCAGACCCAAACGCTTCGAGGTGGCCACCTCACTCATGCTGACCGAAACACAGGTAAGAAACACCTGTCCACTTCAGGAGGCATCAGGTTCATGTTAAAGGAGCGATTCACACAAATGAGAACGAGGTTAGAACTTATCACAGCGTGAGGAGAGGATGATGATAGACAGGTGGTTCCGTAACCTAGAGCAGACACAGTTCTGTAATATCTCTATAAGGTGTCAGACTTTATGTTGTGAAATATTAGTTTAAAACAACCAGGAAAGTCTGAACAAATTAAAATTATACAGCCCTCATTTAGTATTATACAAAAATGTGAGTATAAAAAATTCAAAATAGAATTGTTTAGAATATTTCATCTTCAAAAAAAGCAAACGACTTTAACAACACATGGAGTAAAATCTTATATTTCCATATAACCATGGAACTGAAATTGAAAATACCATCATTTAAGGACTCAAAGATTGTGACTGACGCCTGCTAAAAAGTCACTTCATGCAAAGATTTAACAGAAAATCCAGTTTTTTTATTTCAAGGTTATAAAAATCCTGAAGAGATTCACAGCGAAACAACAGAAACATTTTTGTGTGCAGAGAATACATTCAAGTCTGTGTCCGCTTTAAGTATTATATGTGGAGTGTTTATCCGCAAAGTTGAAGGAAAGTTTGAGGCATGAGGTTCCATTTCAAAAATAACAAACCTTTATTCTTACATGACTATAACTATAACTACAACTCAATCAGAAAATACTGCACTTTACATAGCGACAAAAATCAATATCACAAAAAAGAGGATGTTAACATTCAATCAAGTTATGATGTAAGACATCAAATATCAGCAGCAAATAAAAAAAAGAAAAAGAAAAAAATGATCTATAAAGCAAAATATTGGGTTTCCAATAGAAATATCAAAGAAAAAGGGTAAATGAAGTTAATTATCACATTATTTTATAAATACACAAGTTTTATTTTCTATGGATTTCCATGTGTAATAGTATCTTTCTTGGTTTTGTACCCTTTATGTCATATAAATCTATATTTCCTTCAATATTGATGAATTATAATGACAGCATTGTTGATAAATGGTTTAATTTCAAGCCATTGAAAAACTCACACCACAAAACAAAGAATACTGTTTTATTTTGTAATGTTTTTTTTGGATTAGACATTCTAGCAGCTGAGAAAGAATCCCTTTCCAGGATTGGCATAGACAGAAAATAAAGATTTTTTTTTTTTTAAAGTGACTCCTACTCTAGAGCTGTAAACAATACCCTTTATATATACATATATATATATATATATATATATGTATATAGTATGAATATTCTTGGTTCTGTCTTTTTCCGGCAGGTCAAGATATGGTTCCAGAACAGGAGGATGAAGTGGAAGCGAAGCCGGAAGGCGAAGGAACAGGCCACCGCCTCGGCTCAGCCTGAGGGGCAGCGGCTACGCAGCGGAGGAAAAGCCGCAAAAGACAAATGTGATGAGAGCAGACGAGCTTTGAACCCAGACGACACGGGGATAGATCTCGACTTGGAAGATGGTGAAGAGGAGGAGGAGGAGGAGGAAGAAGAGGAGGAGGAAGCGCAGCATGGTTTTCCAGTAGGGATGCCACGACCCACAGACTTTACGCAGGGTAGTGGTGATGTGGGCTACGACCCCGACAGCCCCTTCTCTGATGAAGAGCTGGGGGTGCAGGTGGGAGGAGGTGACAGGAAGATCGGGGCAGGGCTGTGAGAAACTCCGCCCCTAGAGACTTTTGGGACAGGTTTGTAGTCAAACATAGAGATCTTTGTCTCATCTGCTCTGTGAATGTTTATGTGGTCCAATCAGGACATGTTGGAATCACTCGACGTTTCACCCAGTCACCAGGCAAACGCAGGATTCTGACGCAGATATCTGCGGGCCGCCGTTTTTAAAGTAGAACATGTTGGTATCAGCAGCAACATTTTGCCTCATTTAGCCACAAATGTTAAATCTAAATCAAAATGTAACATTTATATGTTCAATCTAAATGTAAATGTTGGACCTAAATGTTTAGAAAATATTCAAATTTACGCTGGCGTCAGAGGAAATTACCAAAATAAAAGCATGGGGATGAAAACCACTTCTATCCTTGGTTAATGCCGCCCCTCTGGCACCAAGGCGGTTTAAAAGAACATACAACTGTATCGAACAGTTCAACAACAAACCAAGGACGGTGTAAAATACACGGTTAAGTTACGTGCTTTTATGTTCTTTGGGTAGACTATACGTTCCCTTCTCAAAAATGTTGGACAAAAATACTATAAAAACCCCGTCTCCAGTCCATGACGCCACCGCTTCTTGCTTTTAACCTTTTAACCCTTTTGGTTGCTCTTAATTAAACAGCAAGGAGTCAGGACTATTTCAATGTAGGCACTAGACCGGAACTAGGTCAGAAACTGCCTTGGTGCAAAAGAGGCCGCGTTTACTGTGTATAGAGGTGTTTTTCTTCATCGAGCTTTTATTTTGGTACTTCCGCTGACGTCGGCGGAAAATTGCATATTTTTCTGAATATTTAGGTTCAACATTTAGATTTATATTTAACATTTGGGGCTAAAATGTTGCTGTTAAAATCAACATTTTTTTACAAACGTAAGCCCATAATTATCCTGAATCCTCCATCTGTCAATCAAATAATCCACGAGGATATTTCGTAGCATGCGGAAGAAAAGGTTCTGATTTCCTCTTTAAAAGTTAGCTGTTTTCGTCGGCATCCACCAAGTCACTTCAAGGTCACCTTGTTTTGCTTCGTCTGCTGACAGCTGGAGCTCCACCCTCTGAAAACACTCCATGAATGAGGAGCGTGAGGAGCGTGAGACAGGTGGAGACAGCGTGAGAATGTGCAGGAGGTGACGCCGCCGCCGTCGCCGCTACATCACGACAAAGAAATCAAACACGCTGCTGAAACTGAAACAAATACCTAACAGAACATTCCCTATGTGTCCCGTTTACTTTTGTGCATTTTATGTGTATAATAATGTTTTTTTAGTTCTCTATGATGTTTATGAATTTCTTTTCTTTTTTCTGGTGGCATAGGCCAACGTGTAAATGAACTTAATTTATTCGAACGATTGCAAAGATTGAATCATACATGTATTTATGTGAAACTTGTTTGTTGGTGTAATGTGAAATAAAATTTAAAAAAAATGACAGAAGAAACTAAATAAAGAAAGTTGAAAAATGAATACATTTTGGTTCAGTGTCCCATCGAATACTAACAATTACCAAAATAAAATAGTAATAACAAGTAGCAACTGCCCGATTTTATGTGATTCTCATCATTTACGAGTTTAAGTTCATATTTAAACTTTCTAATAGTGTTAAATGTTGTATGCTAACATCTAAAAGTTAATTTTTTGACACTAAATTGTGTTATAGCGAAAAATTTATGTTTTGTTCTTCATTATTAACTCTTTCTTCCTTTTTCTTCCCACTGTGCACGAAAACTGATTTGCATAAAACACTATTCTTTCATCACAACCAATGATTGTACAATGTGCCATAACTCCCCCTGGTGGACATTAGTGGCATTAGTTTGACCAATTACAGGCCTTTAGTCAGCCTTCTACCTGGTTTTAGCAATTTCCTTTAATGCGCAATACTAGATTTTGGTGAAAACATTGATTTATGTTATAATCAAAGGTTGTAGTATTTGTGCATAGAGCTCCCCCTAGTGGACATAGGTGGTATTAACCGGTCAAAATCCCTCTCCAGCGTCAAAATCCCATTTTGGGTCCATTGTCTATCCAACTGAGAGTCCTCCTGGTCCCATCCCATAAAAACTGTGTCGAATAACTTGAACATTGTGGTTTTTCTATTAAATTTGATGCGGCACTTATTAGAGAGGTTGTGAACAAATTCATTTATTAGTTTTGTTACTGCAATATAATCATGTTAGAGCATGTTTTTTATCTAAAAAAAAATCAGGCAAGGATAGAAATATTGGTGTTTTTTTTTTGTTTTTAATCACAGGTAACTCACAAATAATAACAGGTACAATGTTACTGACACTGGGAATCAATTATTTTAGGTTCTACCTGTTTATAGACACCGCGGTTATGCAAATGCACCTGATAGCTCCGGAGCTATTTTAAGGTTATATTGTTGTTGTGGTTCAGCTGAGGCTTAATTTAATATAACCACTGAGCAGAACAGGTTAAGACATTCTTTCGAAAGATAATGCAAAGTGAAAGGACGCTTTTGGTTGTAGCACCATCACATTTTGACCCACTTCCCATCCAGCTACTTATTCCATGAACTCAAGATTTTTTCCCCACGTGCTTCAGAGGATATATGTTACTGTTGGAGAGTTCCTTTGCTCACAGAGCATTTAGTATTTAGTTTTTAAAGTGGACACCCTTACTCAGGGTGACTCTTTGACTTTTCCCCCCTTCACTTTTCATATGGGCGGGGCTTAACCACATCTCTGCTAAGCTGCATCAACACCAATGACAACGACTCAGACAATAAACTCCAACACATTTGACTCATGGGAGTGGAAATCGACTCTTAACCCAGTAAGGGTCAACAAGTTTATTCATCGCACGTCTTCAAATGTTTCCATCATTTATTATTGTAGTTTGTATTTATTGATAATTAATATCGGTAATTTACGGAAAAACAAGATGGAATACACAAAAGTGTGATCATGTTCACAATGACTGTTAAATGCTTATTTTCATCTTAGTTTAGTGTGTGAGCATGTGAACGTCTGCTAATTAGCAACAACCCCGAACTCAGTATCTTTTTCATATGTCCGAAAGGTCGGGGATATAATGGAATATTCATCGTCATCGCCGCCAGGTCCCCAGATGTTTCGTGTTTATGGGATAACTCAAAAACTGTCCCATGGATCTTTTTCAAATTCTATACATACACAGAACTTAGTGTGAGGAAGGACTGGATTGATTTGGGGAAAGCTAAGTTGTATATTTCAAATGCTAGGGGGAGTTATATCTCCAAAACCTTTCAGGCAACAGTTGTTTCAGATTTAGTACAGATTTGGTGCAAATGAACCAACTCAAGGGGATCTATCTCGTATATATCATATTTGACTCTAATAGTTCAGACTACTCACTGGGGAAGTTTTGTTTCCCCGAAAAAACACAAAACACGGTTTATAACTTCACATTTATTTGAGAAGCTAAATTGGTGGAATTGCTGGAACTACGCCGACGCAATCAAAGTATAAAAAAACATTAGAGGATAGGGACAGAAATTATTTAATTCATTACAGAGGATGATAACATACCATCCAATAGTTTGAGCGAACTTTCACTTAGAACATTAGTTGCAGAGTAAAGGCAATAAAGTTGCTAACAACCGTCCTCTGGAGACTATGGATATAATCCATCCCATAATAGCTGGGATATTTCAGTCTGGAACAGAGGAAAGGACAGAATCACATTTGCATCAAATATTGCTTTGAAACAACCTTGAGCTATGTGGTTATAAAGAGATAAATACTAAAGAGGTGAACGTTACCCTCAAAGAAAAAATGTTTCCATAAACAGAAACAGAATGTAGAAAGAAAAAAAGTTAGTTTCTTTATATAGTATACTTTCCTCCTGCTTTGCTGCTGCTACTGCTGCTAGCAAGTCATATCAGAGGTAATTCTCGTTTCACAGATTTAATTTACTGCCAAACCTCTCAGATATTAATTACTCGCTGGGGTTTACTGATAGCCAAATAATTAAGTTAATGAAGGGGAAGTAAAGCAATCAAAAGCCTGATGGTGATGTCACACAGGCCCACTTTAATTTCCAAGAGCAACGACATGATGAGTGTGTGTGTGTGTGGTGGTTGTTTTTATTGGGCGGCCATGTAAGGGTTGTGATTAAAGAGCAGATTTAAGGACACTCAGTGTGGAGTCATTTAGCACATGTGACTGGACACAGTCACATGTTTACAAAGTGATTAAACGCATTCTTAATTTACTAGACAACAGCGCCTCCCCTCGCGGAAAAAGAAATACCCCAAAACAATGTTCCTCTGGTCATACATCTGCCTGTCTGTAACATTCCTTTGAATGATTTCTGGAAAATTCAAATTTCCCATAGCTGTCTACTTGGGCTCAATGAGGCACTGGTTACAGTTTGGAGGTCATGCATCTGTAGCTGAGTCTTATAACACTATTATTATTTTTCCTTCATTTTTATGTGAACATTCTCAAAACCCAGTAGTTGGCAATATTCTTATTTCTATGTGAATATTTTTAGTTAGAAATTGACCTTTGTAAATCGCAGATAAGGTATCTGTCCTGTATTATAGTTCCTAATTAGTCGCTGTTGCGCAGGGGGAACTTATGAGTGATGCACACCTGGGATTTACATGTTAGCATAGCAGTTAGCTTCCCCTCAGAAACGATGTTATTTTTTATATATATATTTTTTCAAACAAATATGGCATACATTTAAAATAATTATTAATCGTATAAAGACAAACATTGTACAAAATAAAAGGCTAATCAAAAGAAATAATAAAATAAAATAAATAAAAGGCGTATAAGAAAAACTATTGAGCACACAAGGGGAAGGCATGGCGAATTAGAATAGCAAGGATTTCGAGATGAAGTTGCATATATTTTCAGTCATTTTGTTCATATTTATTATGAACAAAATTAATGTTTTGAAATAATTGTCAGATACGACGTTGAGCTCGCGCTGGAATGTCGTGTCACCTGCTCTCTGTCCCTCATGTCATACTATTGATGCTAAAAGTGATGCATCTCAATATTTGAAGTGTATGAAACACGGAAATATTCGATAAGTAATGTGTTGTCTTACATATTTCAAGACGCAGAGCCTTGTATTTCTTTAAATCTGTGTTTAAAAACGCATCTTTTTCCTCTGGCTTTTAATAAAGGTTGAGTTTTGACATTTTCTATTTAATCTGCTTGTTTATATGTTTATTTGAATGCTTATTATATATTCTCTTATAATTTTATCTTGCTTGATTTAAAACTGATTATTTGATCTGTCTTTTATTCTTGTAGTTGATGCTATTATTTTTGTCAATGGCATCTGTTCAGCGTTTTGGTTGTTTAAATGTGTTAAATAAATAAACTTTCACCTGACTTGACTGGATATTGGACTTTTCTGTAAAAAACAAACTTGATTCATTTCAAGGTGGATTTTGATTTCCTTCATTACAGTCGGCACAAATCAACCATTTCTTGGCCGTGACTGAAGAATTAATACTCTCTCTGTAAAATAAATCTCACAAATATCGAGTAGGGGGAAATTTTTGAAAGATTTTACATGCAAAAGGTGAAAGGTCAATTTCAAGGGCAACATAATATTCTGCAGAAACACTTTTTGGTCCATTAATCGAGGGCGTAACTCAGGAATAGAAGGGGAGAATGTGACAATATTATACAAGTAGTCCATTAATGAACAGGCGTTTTCAATCTTGCACGTCCAGCTGATGGCGATTCCTCAGATCTGCTGGGGTGTCACAGTGAAGATGGGTGAGAAGCAGATGGTCGTTGCATCAGACTAATCCCTTATCTGTCCTCCGCAGTCCATTTAACCATTTAATGTCCACAAGGAGAGAAAGAGATATGGGAAAATTATTTCTTTGCACATTTTTTTTTCCTTTGAGGAATTTATTATTGTACATATGAACATATGAACAATAGTGTGTTCAAGCGTGTTTAGAGACAGAAAAGAATAAGTAGACCTATAAAATCATTTCATGATGATTTTTTTGTGTGTGGAGGAAAATACTCAACCTTTTGGTAAATCATGTTTTTTTTTAAAAACAGGACTCTTATCACACTTTTTTGGTTGTATCAAGATTCATAATTCTGATTTGTGAGTCTTCACATGCTTTACTATGCCAAAATATATTCTACTTATTGAATAGAACTTTCTCCATAGCCATGGTAACTTCCCAGTCAGGGGGCCCTTTAACCTGTGGTGTCCCACTGGGTTCCATTCGTGGCTCCTAATTCTTTAGTATTTATGCTAATGTAATATATATATATGCTGCCAATAGGTCATATTATATACAGGTTATATTACCACAAAGTTCATGTTATTCTACACATTTTTGGGGGGCTAGGACCAGGAGGACTCTCCGTTTGGACCAGTTGGATAACAAATGGACCAAAAATGTGCCACAAAATTGAATTTCAACCCTGGAGAGGGATTTTGGCCGCAAAATACCAAATAAGTCCACCAGAGGGAGCTACATCCCCATATTACAACCTCTTAGCTGTGTTGTAAACTTTTTTAATTTTTTTATGAAAAACTTTCTACTTGTGTCCAGTAGAAAAAAATAGCAAACATTTTATTATAAGCCTGATTATGATGGGCCTGAAGGTGAAAACGTTAAAAGTGGGATCAAACCTCTAAATGAGGGAGGGAGAGAAGGATTTTGGTCACAAAATACCACAGATATCCACTAGAGGGGGGAAATATGCACATGTTCAAACCTTTGATTGTGACATAAGTCCATGCTTGTATCAAAGTCTAGTATTGTGCACAATAAGAAATAGCTAAAACTAGATGGAAGGCCAATTATGGGCCTGTCAAAAAGAATAAGTTCAAAATCAGCGACAAATCTGGTGTTAATTATGTGATTTTTCCTTTTTATGAAGATGTTTATGTTTCTTTTTTATAGGGTTTGTTTCTATGCGGAATAGCGGCTTTACTTTAGTGGAAGCCATAAGGGATCCAAATAAATAAACAAATAAATAAAATGGAGATACCATCACTCTCAGATGGGAAGATGAAGATAGAGAGTAATATAGATAAGATAGAGTAAATGGTGTCATTTATTCATTACATTGATTTACCTGCTACATGTTGAACTTAAAGGACTTCAAATGAGTTTGGGTTGAACTTTATGCCCATGATTTAAGAGGGGAGAATGGAATACATTACAAGGCTGCATACTGAACCTCTATCAAACCGCAGCTTTTAATTTGGCTGATGAAAAATCCGCCAAATCAATAGGAGCTCCTTCAGTCGTGTGACTTGTCAGCTCTGTGACAAATGTCATGTGGCTTTTTATGACACAGGGCCCTGACACAGGACAAAAATCACAGCTAACTGATAAGGCGATATATGGAGCTCATCGATTCCGCTTCTCCTCCAATTGAATCTGAATAAGGCGGTGGTGCCGATGAAAAATCCCCTGGATTATAGTCACAGCTGATAACGCTGTCAGTTTTCGCAAAAGTGCTGACGCCCTTCCTCACCCTGCCTTCTTTTAAAGCAATAATGCGCAGAGAGCCTGTGTCTTTCTATAAAATTCTTTCACTGTCTCTTGAATCACTCAAGTCGGGCCGGAGATGTTGGCCGGGTCCCTGAAACACGGAGCGGTTACCAGAAACTCCAATTTTCATAGTTAGACAAATAAATGGGCCTCTTTTAGCTTTGTTGGATTGTAAATCACGGACCCCTTCAAATATTTACGCCCGGCAGGTTTAATCAATCAGCAAAACGTCGGGCTCATTACGTAAATATGAACAGATTGTGAGGTGTTTTAACGTAATCACACGCATCGGTGCCGGTTTGCCCGGGCCCTGTCCTGTCACTTAACTAATGGGCAAGTCAGAGTGAGTGACGGGACCCAATAAATTCACGTCTGTCCGACTTAAAATGCTGTTCTAAAGCATGAAAAGGGACAGTTTTTGCCAGTAAAGTTTATTGAAAAGGCGTGGCCGAGGCGGGTATGTATTCATGAGCATCATTTATTGTTGCAGGAAATGCACGTTACAGGTGTTTTATCAATTACGGCGAGGGTAGGGATGCTGGCGGCCGATCTCAGTGTTGATGTAACCTTCACTTCGGCTGATTGGCAGCAGGATTTAACCGGCGTCAGACAAAGGAGAGGGCAAAGGCTGCGGTTTCATTGTAAGCAAAATGGATCAGAAAGTAAATGACGCACAAAAAGAACATTGATCCGGAATATCCTATGATTTTTTGGTGGTCATGAACAGCAAACAGCAGCAGATTTGCTGATTATAAAAAATGTCAAATATGCACAGAAGCTGGTAAAAATGGGTAATGGTTGAGTGAAGAGTGAACGTAGATACTCGCTTTACTCTGTCAGGTGTCGCAGCAGGAGGTCACCAGAATCACTCTCATGAATAATGCGAACCTGCAAATAGCCAGTAACTGCTGTCAGACGTAAAAGACGTGTTTTCAGATTTGCAAACGCCAAAAACTGGAGTGCTGAAATGTAACTGTTAAACATTTCAGAGTTGAGTCATTTTTTATACATTCTAATTCAAACGGCGGTCAGTTTTGAAGTTAATTGTCACATTTATGTAATTAAGCTCCACCGGCAGGAAAAATGAGGGTGTGAAAAAGTAAAGGAGTCATGCTAAATGATTTATATTTGTAATTGGAGATTAGACCATTTCCCCAAATGCTATCATATTTATCCTTTTATTATATATATATGTGTTTAATTTTTTAATATACTTCTTTAGTGTTTATATTTCGTGTATCTTGCATATCTTCAACTTTATATGCTATTTTTCTAACTATTGATGTCACTTTATGTATTTTGGAGCTGCTGTAACACTAAATTTCCCCGTGGAGATTTATAAAGTTTATTCTATTCTATTCTATTCTATTCTATTCTATTCTATTCTATTTAAATGGAGATCTGATTCCAAATCCAACTAACAGCAAGGAACTACGGCTGTAACCGCTGTTCTCTGAGTAAATCTCTCCACCCAGCTTCATATCCCTTACGTCATGGGCTGCATTTGGATAAGAAACCTGTATTTCTGGAATAAGTAGCTGATTGGAAAGACGATGTAAATGTAATTAAAAAAATAGTCAAAGGAATCTCTTGCTTCGTTTGATTTGTAATATTGTAATCCTAATTCAATATTGAAAAATGGGGATGAATTCAGGAGATACAAATTGATTGACACAGTCTTTTTAAAGTAAAAGTTGTCTCTAAGAGATTAGAAAATTGGCTATTTGCACTAAACACAATGTTGTGTGGACTTAACAGAGAGTGTGTCTTAGTGTAAAATGTTCAAGTTTTTCAAAAAGCGTGGTTTTAAATCAAAGTGGTATGGACACACACACTCTTACGTTGTGTTGACTATAATTCTGCAGGTGTCGATCTTGCTGCGCAGACAGTCCCACCTCCTTGCTCTCGTTTTCCTGACCTCTCTATGTTTGCAAAGTTATGTACCCCAGTTCCACCTGTCCACACAAAGCTACAATAATTCTATCCTCACATTTCTGCATCAGCGGCCTGCTGAAGTCTGGACACTTGACACCAGAATGATCCCATCACAGTGTCATTTTTCTTCAGCTAATAACTGCTAACAACGGCCACAAATTTGCAACTTTGTACGAAATTGTGCTGTAGAAAAAATAAACTTTGCATTCGGAGTTGAAAACACGACATAAAGCATCCTGCTCAGTATCAGGAGGCTACGAACCCTTTAATGTCCCGCTCAGCTATCTGTTAGAGCACATTTTGAGTCACTATTCCAAGTTTTTTTAATATTAAATGTGACTGAAGGTGTTTATAATATGACCCAGTGGGAGCATGTATATGCTAAAGAGTAAGGGGCCAAGGATGGCGCCGTGGGGGACACCACAGGTCAAAGGGGCCACCGAGGGTGAGACATTAACCGTGTCTACTGAAAAAAAGTCCCATTTGGTAAGTAAAAAAAATTGTGCATTTGGGAAACAGGATTATGTAACTTGATACAACGAAGAAAAAAAACAGTCTAATAAGATTAAAAGAGTTTTCTAAAAAAAATATGCGTCACCAAAGGATGCCGTTAATCTACGTAATTAAAACTGACCATTTTCAACGAAATAAGTCTGATTTTTTTTTTTTTACTGTTTGAAAACATACTTGACAAAATCATTTGTCATTTTATAGTAAATAACGATATATCGAAGATGTAAAATTAATAAATGTAGCAAAGAAATAAAATATGGCAAGAAATAATTGTTTTATATATTTTATTTACATGTTGGTGATATTAATTAGGGTTAAAAGGGGAAGTCGAGAATGAAAACTTTAGCGTTTACTGTGTTATAATGCAAATTATATGTCAAAAAAATATGGATCACAAACATAAAACGGTATTAAGTTGGAACCACAGTGACACAAGCATCACAAGTTGTTTAAATACTATGGAAAGTCCCTCATACGAATTCATCCTTTATTTCTAACTCTTGAAATACCAAATAAATCATTTTCAGCTTTTTTTTCCCTTTTTTTTTTTACTACAGGCAAGTTTCATCATCGAGTTTCAATTTTAATATTTATCCAATTCTGAAAACAAATATTTGGAACAAACTGATATAGAGCAAGCTCATTAATTTTTGTTGTATTTGTGTATAACAAATATTAAAATAAAAAAAAATAATTAAAAAAAATGTTTTCAATTGGTCTATTTTATGTATATCCTAATTTTCCATTACAGAAAAATGGGTCTGGGTTCTTTTTGGATTATTCATTCACTCATATGGTTTTAATCAGATGTGTATTTGACTGCTGATGGAGTGAAGGCGGTGAGAACAAGCAGATCAGTTTTCATTGATTGGGATTTCTCTCATACTGAGCGCGTTCACATCACTGTCACATATTTATTCAATACCTATAGATGGACAAATTAAAAAAAAAAAACCTAACCCCCTTATGATGGAAATCATATAATGGAAAATAACAGATCCAGGAGAAGATGCTGGATATTCATCTGGAAAAACCATGACCTCCGAAAACGGTTCAAAAAATGACTGCCTGCAAGACTTTATTGATATTGATGATGGACTGACACACCAGTGACACTTTCTGTTGTTCGGCAACATTGTTTGTTTGAAAATGTTGGGTCGATTACAGATCTGTTAACATTAATATCAGATGTATGAAACATAAAAAGATGAAAGAGGGAAAATGATCATATTTGAGAAACACAGAAAGAAGGTCATTTTTAATACATCCACGCTCTAACAAGGCTCTCGTTTGCCCCCTGGTGGCAAAATAAAAGAAGACACTTCACTTCACTGGAAACAAGGTTTGGCAGGAAAGATGCAATTCAACAAGAAAAATGGAATGTGATTTAATCTGGATGATAATACATGAACATTTTGTCAAAAAGATATTGAATTTCAGGAACAAATGAATGGTTACCTACAAAGAATGCTGTGCAGGTTTTTTATTATCATAATATTATTTTATTATTTTTTAAATGCAAAACAAAAAGCTGGAATTTATGTGTTATAATATTCAGGTGATTCGTATTTTTTTGAAAGACAAATTAAGTTTTTTAAAAGTTGCCTTAAATTTTGCTGCCTCTAAAAAATTTTTTTCCCCCTTTCAATCCTTATAAAGGCCGGATAGTAGAACTGCCTTAAAACAGTCAGATCTACGTATATAATATTTTTATTAAGTTTATTCTTTATGTTTGAATATGAAATATTTTTAAATATTGTTTATATTTTATTTAATTATTTGTTTAATTACTCCTGTTCTTACGTTTCATCAAATATAACATATGTTTCTCTGCTGTTGGAAAATGTTTAATAAAAAGAAAAATACTTAACTTAGACATGTGTGATAGGTCGAGCAAAAACAAACATGCAAAAACAAACAATAAAATAAAATAAAATATGCGCATTTTGTGCGCTGAACGAATCACCCCGCGCTTGTGCGCGAGGGGCGTCCAGGCCGAGCGGGGCGGGTCTTAGTACTTTTAAAGCACATGATGAAGCAATGAGGATTCAATAGTATTGACATACGACAGTTACTGTCCTCCACCATAGCGTTTTCTGGTTGTAGTGAGGATAAAAAGCTGAAAAACCTCCACACAGACTCCTGAACAACTTTGAGACGGTTATCATGGCCTCTTCAGAGCTCGGTGAGAGAGTTTATTCATCTTTTAATTCATTCGCCACTTTAAAGTTTACTACTGCGACATGCATGGCGCTAGCTCAGGCTAACATTAGCCTACGTGTTCAGCGGAGTCTGGCTTTACTAACACTTTATTTCTCTTTCCCCGCAGCACTTCTGAGTGTGTCCGACAAAACTGGACTGGTGGACTTCGCCAAGAGGCTGGTGGACGTGGGTCTGTCTCTGGTGGCCTCAGGTGGGACGGCTAAAGCCCTGCGTGATGCTGGACTGGCTGTCAGGTGGGCGCTGGATTCATTCCTTGCAGGAAAAGGGACATTTTCCTTTTCTGTACTAAGTCCGTACGCTTCAGGGATGTTTCCTCTAACCTGTATGTGTCTCTACTCTTCACCAGGGACGTGTCTGAACTGACTGGACACCCAGAGATGCTGGGGGGCAGAGTGAAGACCCTGCATCCTGCTGTCCATGGAGGCATCCTGGCCAGGAAGACCCCCACTGACACTGCAGACATGGAGAAGCTGGGCTACAGCTTGGTCAGGTGAGAGAAATACTGCATTACTAGAAAAATTCCAAACATTTAACCCCCCAGGAATCCACTCTGAGAGTCTCCTGCGTCACACGGAGGATATCCACATCAGTAGTTGAATCCGAGATCATGACAGGCGGAGCATGAACTGGTGCATTAGTGTGGACATGTTGTCCCATTAGGAAGCACATGCAGTTAATTTACAAACCGGAGAACTGCTGATTGGAGAACTGCTGTCCTCTCTTTAAGATTGTCTTGTGACTCTCATCTCTTCACGGCGAGAAGAATGTGATTGAATCAGATTTCAAATTGTTATACTACACGCTTGATTAAAACCGGCCAGAATCTTTAACTGTGTTTGTGCCCTTAAGTCTTTGTACGCCTGTGAAAGAGTAAGAGATCAAGGTTTGAAGGATCACTTGATTAGGATGGAACTATGTAAAAGAAGCCTACAGTGTTAAACAGAGATCCATTTAGGAGGTATCACGCTTAGACCATGTAGTTTATCAGATTATGTACATTCCCTAGATATACACATAGACGGCAATGTTTAGAATATGGATTTTAAAGACCCAAAAGTAGACTCCAAGACTGTTGTTATGATCAACAAATGGAACGTCAGCAAGGTTACGTGAAGACTGATGTACGGCTTTGCTTTAAACTTCATGTTAGGATGGGTCTTGGGCCCAAATAAAATTTTGTGTGAGATCCAGGTTTTCTTTTCATTGTCTTTAACATTGTGAGATAGGGTTGTTATTTTTAACATTACATCACATATTACAGAATAATACATGCATTTTTAAGGAACAAATCAGAAATATTTAGAAGGTTGTCCCAATTAAGAAATTCTAACTGAAATTTCAATCTTCAAATAATTGCGATTAACGATTTTATTGTCTTTTTTTCCCCACCAGCTATGTAGGTCCTATCAAATTTCAATAGTACAAATAATGAAAAATTACCTTAATACATATTGGTTATGTTTAATCTATACTGTTCAGGGCTCCAGATGGCGACTAAAATGATCACCAATGCGGATAACTTCTTTAATTTTGCGACCTGTTTTTGTCTACCTGCACCAGTGGCGACCATCGAGACACGAATATACAATTTCATCAAAAACAAAAATTTCAAAAATGAAGTTCACTACAGTACAGAGTCGTATTAAAAAAGAAAGTGAAGAAGCATGTTGACAGTAAAAAAAACACCAGGGACTGTATCGTTGTGGGAGATATAGACATAGATACAGACCCAGAGACTGAATAAGGAAGAAGCAACTAATTGTAAATATAGTTCAATCAAACACACACATTGTGAGAAAAAAAAAATTGTGCACCCAATGGGAAGCAGGGCAAAAAAAGGCAGACTGTACAGAAGGAAAAGAAAAAGGCAAGGCAGATATTTAACATTGTACTCTGACCTCGATATATTTTGGCCCCTGAAAATTTAATTTGGATCCTAAATACTTTAGGTTTAGGAGCCAATGGCTCCTAAATATATATATTTTTTGTCAGGATCCCTGCTATCAGTCAAACTTGTGCAGCATTTCTTTAAAAGCTGCTTTTTCAACTGTATCGTAACTGTAACTGATTGAACAGTAGCATAGTTTTGTCCAAATTACTCGTCACGCTGTATATCAATATGAATGGTCTCATATTGATATACAGCGTGTATTAATGCAAGATAGCTCTGATGTGATCTCATTTATAATATCATGTGTGAACCTGCTGCTGCAGCTGTCTGTTCAAGTTTTTGAACTGGGTGGGGTTGATGGCTCCAGGGATGTTTTTTAAATATGTGGCATTAACAGATTTACCTGTTCACTACAAATTTAGCAAATGCCTCCTCCAAGTAAACGAGCTCTTCATTTTCATTTATGAGAGATGCTCGTCATGAAGATCCTGATGTTCGTTGTGTGTGTGCTCTGTTTTAGAGTGGTGGTGTGCAACCTCTACCCGTTTGTGAAGACCATCTCCAACCCCGGTGTTACAGTGGAAGATGCTGTGGAACAGATAGATATCGGTGAGTTTCCACATTGTGCACATTTTTTTAAATAGTGTGTCACATTGCATCAAACGGCTTTCACTCGGTACTTACATCAGAGATGTTATTTTAAAAGAGGGTTTTTTTTTTGCCTCTTTCTTTTTCCCCAGGTGGCGTAACTTTGTTGCGAGCCGCAGCTAAGAATCACGCTCGGGTCACCATAGTCTGTGATCCTGCTGACTACGTGCTGGTTGCCAAGGAGATGGAGAATTCAGGGGACAAAGATACAACCGTAGAAACACGCAGGACTCTCGCCCTCAAAGTAAAAAAATATTTTTATCCCGCGTCATTTTATCTCGTAAGCACGGAACGGAAATTTCATGTTCATGTATAAAGGGGAGCTGCAAATAAAGTAAACCTGGAAAGGATTTATTGAGTAAAAAAATCTTAGAAGTTGCAGTCCTGCATGGCAGGACAATTTTTTAAAAACTAATAATATATGAAGTTGTAAAATTAAAGATCAAAAACCTGTTGATGCCCATTTTTAACCGTATAAATAAAAACAAGTTCTATTAGATGTGGGAAAAGACCCAGAGCAGATGGTTTTCTCATTCCCTCTTTCTTTATTCTGAGTTGAAAACTATGCTGACTGCAAGGGTATATCCTTTTCTGAAAAGCCCCCAATCCCCTGCTTTGTACAAACAATCCCCCTGATTGAACTCCTCAAATTAAATGTGAACTATTTCTATGAAGTCGGCGCCAAATTCGGACTTATTGGTCTAACGGTCCTAAGTTATGTCCCAAAAAAGTGTTTTTCATAAGGAAAGCTCCCCCTACTGAGAGAAAAAGTGAACTATTGGAGTTAAATATGATCTATAAAAGGTCTCAAGTCCATTCATATGTGACTTTGGAGATAACGCTCCCCCTAGTGGCGGAAATATGAAACTGACCTTTCCCAAGCTCAAGGAGTTCTTCCTCACACTGAGGTCTGAGTTATAAACTCGAAGAGGACCCATGAAATAGTTATCGCATTAACACCGAGGATCTGCAGCGGATGATGATTCCATAATATCCCTGACTTTTCGGATAAATGATTATGAAAAATAATAAATAGAAGTTTAAGACTTGTTATGTATTCGTGCCTCAGTGGATCTTCTGATCACATCTATCACATCCTGTTCTGCTCCTGTCTGACTGCTGCATGAGGCGAATCACACATTTGGGTTTTTTGATGAACGAGCAGGTCCTTCTGTCCTAAACTGACCGACGCGGATTAAAAAAACACTCTCTTAGGAACCGCAGTTAAAGGAACAGTAGGTCTTTTGAGGGGCTAGAATAGGGTCCTGGTTCTGTCCTCAGCGGTGTTTGTTTTTATCAAGCAAAGTCCAGCGTCTGCTTTTTATCACCGGTGTTGACATAAAGCTAATGAGGTGACCGAGTTTAAAATGTATCGACTGGTGAACTTTCCCCTCCTACTTGGACTGAACTAATCGTAGAACAAAATTGACCCATTTAAGCTCAGAGACGGCTGCTGGGCTTTTGGAAGTTGTCTTCTTGTAATCAGATCTTAATTGTCGTGTTATAAGACTCGTAAAACTCTGAATTTGTGACACACCAGAGGATGTTGTTTCTTTTTTTTAATGCTTCAAGGTAATGGAGTCATGTAGGGATAGTCTTCACTCCCGGTACATTCCATCCATGTCTTCTCCAAAACCGTCCAACAGAATTACATAAAGTTTGTAAGGGGCGCTGAAAGTGTGCTTCTCATAATTGGTTAATTCAAATTCTTAATTCTTTTTACGTTTTTAGGCACATTTCTACTTAATCAGTGTCCATGTCATCCAGATGTTTTTGGGTTTTTTTTGCTCCTCAGGCCTTCACACACACAGCGCAGTACGATGACGCCATATCGGACTACTTTCGTGGAAAGTACAGCCGCGGCGTTTCCCAGCTGCCTCTCCGCTACGGCATGAACCCTCATCAAGCACCCGCCCAACTCTACACCCTGAGATCCTCGCTGCCCCTCAAAGGTACACCCACGTCACGTCACATCCATAAATGTGTAAAAATACATTTAAAATAAATGACCATTATGTAGAACACAATTAAGAAAACGTTGGGATTGAAGCGAACAAAAATCATATCCATACACATCATTAATATTAATTCTTATTCCCTGTTGATGCACCCACTCAGTGGTCAACGGTTCCCCCGGATTCATCAACCTCTGTGACGCCATAAATGCCTGGCAGCTGGTCAAAGAGCTTAAAGGCGCCCTCGGCATGGCCGCTGCCACCTCTTTCAAGCACGTGAGCCCCGCTGGTAAGAGACGACTCCTCATGCAGACACTCGACTGTCTTTCTGTGTCTCTAATAAGAAAATCATTATTTTCACCTCTTTTTCCCTGAAGGAGCTGCGGTGGGAGTTCCTCTGACTGAGGAGGAAGCCAAAGTCTGCATGGTGCACGACATCCTGAAGAACCTCACCCCTCTGGCCACAGCCTACGCCAGAGCAAGAGGTCGGAGAGGAGTTTATCGTAGGTGAAGGGAATACTCGGTGTCTTTAATCTGGATTAAATGTAGGTTAACTCTCCTTCCAGGCTCAGACAGGATGTCTTCTTTTGGTGACTTCATTGCTCTGTCAGATGTGTGTGATGTTCCAACCGCCAAGATTATATCGAGAGAGGTAGAGTCGTGAGTGGCATAACAAATAAAAATGCTCTCCCGCATCTTTGTTTGGTTTAACCGAGTCACTCTGACGGTCATCAGGTGTCAGACGGCATCATCGCTCCGGGTTACGAAGAGGAGGCGCTGAAGATCCTCTCCAAAAAGAAGAACGGCAACTACTGTGTTCTTCAGGTGAGTGAAGGACCCGTCATCATTTTTCTCATTTAAAATGTTTAACTTCCTGTTCGACCGACTCTCTGTGTCGTTTCTCAGATGGATCCGGACTATGAGCCCGACGAGGCAGAGGTCAGAGTTCTGTTTGGGCTCTATCTCAAACAAAAAAGGAACGGAGCCGTCATTAATAAGGACTTCTTCAAAAATGTTGTTTCCAAGGGTTCCGTGAGTATTTTACTTTGATGTTGTGTTTTAGACTCATCCTCTCGCGTCTTTTTGGCAGACCTGTCTGTGGTACTGATCTCTTGACTCTCGCTGTGCCTTCAAGCTCCCTGGTGAGGCTCTGAGAGACCTGGCTGTGGCCACCATCGCCGTCAAGTACACCCAGTCCAACTCCGTCTGCTATGCTAAAGACGGACAGGTGAGCGGAATCCCTCGGGGGGCGACGGTGCATCAGTGGGTCTGGATGCATCACATTTCTACTTCTTGTGCGTGATCCAGTTTCTTCTCACTGAATACTTGCTTCATCCAGAGTGAATGCTGTAATGACCCACAGTTAGTTTAGAGGCCTAAAGTTTTCTGTGTTTCCATCTGAATGGGTTCGTTCAGGTTCTTTTTGAGTTAATTGTAATATCCCCAAAAAGTCTGGGCTATTATGGAATCATCATTGCTGCTGCCGCTATGCATACTTCTGCCACTAGGTGGAGCTTTACATCCAAAATCACATTTTTTAGAGAAATTTTCTCAACCGTTGGTCTTAAGGTCAAATATGGATTCATTTACTCCAGGATCTGTCTTCATAATATATATCGATATATATAAATCAATATATATGTAGATATATAGACGTATAGATCTGGATATCTATATTGACATCTGTATATATTATATCTAAATATAGATAGAGAGATAGATCAAATCGCTAACAATAAATTACAAGTGGACTCTAGCGTGGGTCTTCTGTCCACAGTTTAGGTCTTACACTGCCTCTGCAGCCCTTTTCTTTCCATCTGTATCATTTTATCAACCAGAATAACATTTCAATCAATCAATAATTTGAGGACAACAAAAGGGTTTCTGGACGAGCCGTATGTGTTTGTCTGTCTCGCAGGTTATTGGTATCGGAGCGGGTCAGCAGTCTCGTATCCACTGCACACGCCTGGCAGGCGACAAAGCTGATAACTGGTGGCTGCGGCACCACCCTCGGGTCCTCGGCATGAAGTTCCGCAGCGGCGTGAAGCGAGCGGAGATGGCTAACGCCATCGACCAGTATGTGAGCGACACCACCGGGGAGGTAAGAGGGCATCGATGGAAAAAAAAACAGGTCAAAACAGGCTCTGATGAGAAAAACCTGTCTACTGTTCTAAAGTGGAACCTTTTCTGTTGACAGGGCCCTGACCTGGAATTGTGGAAATCAATGTTTGAAGAGGTGCCAGAGTTCCTGTCGGCGACTGAGAAGAAGAACTGGATCAGCTCCCTGCGGGCCGTAGCCGTCAGCTCTGACGCCTTCTTCCCCTTCAGAGACAACATAGATCGGGCCAAACGGGTAAATATAAGCACCTCTCATAAACGCACAGTTTCCTGAGAACAGTTATAGGCTGAGTAAAAAAACTCTTCTTCCCCCTGTGCGTCTGATTGCAGAGCGGCGTTGAGTTCATCGCGGCGCCGGCGGGTTCTGCTGCGGACACGGTGGTGATTAACGCCTGCAATGATCAAAACATCACTCTGGTCCACACCAACCTGCGCCTCTTCCACCACTGAGCCCGGCATCGCCCAGTGAAGATGTCCCGAGTTCTCTTACACATTCCTCACATTCTTGACGTTTTCTTACACATTCCTAACGTAGAGAAACGCTGACTGTCAATGTTGAGTGAAATAAAATGGTGACACGGTTTATGAGGATCTTTTTATTTGGGTGCGTTTACAGCGTGGCTTTCACGATGGAACTGTTGGGTTTTCCACTAAATGGATTCAAATACTTAAGTGGTCCAATTGTCATTTTACCGGTCCATCGTAACAGTCTACATCTCCCCAATGCATTCTGGGATATTGTGTCATTGTCATCACCATCACGTCCGTGGCAGATCCTTCGTGTTAACGCCATAACTCAAAGTATTTCATGAATCATTTTTCAAATTTGATACCCAGATAGACCTCAGTGCGAGGAAGAATTTAATTCATTTTGGGACAGGTGCGTTGCATATTTCCACCATGAGGAACTTTATGTCCAAAATCAGTGATACTCCATATTTATCTTGTATAATATGAATTATACAATAGTACATCATTTTACTCACTAGGAGAGCTCTTACAAAAAACACTGCTTTTCTATAGTAAAACACTCTTTTCTCATTAGGGGGCCGTTACTTCCCCACCATATGTCCCATTATATCCAAATATATATATATATTTTATTTCACTATAATTCCTATTTTACTCAGGGGATTTTAGTTTATTTCTTATCTGTAACTTCCCAACCATAATTATCCCCATAAATGTATCTCATGAATTGACACAAGGAAATCTGTCGTTTTATTCCTGAGCTCAGAAAAAATAATGAATTATATTTATCTTCATTATTGAGTCACTCTGGGATCTGATCCTAGAACAGACTGCTGACGTCATAGAAATACTTAGGTTGAGTCAATATGGACTATTTGAGATTATTAAGGGGTCACATCACTTCAGGGGAAAGATTGTAAAATGCAAGGCATTGGCGTAGCGTAGGCCTAGTTTTGGTTGAGCAATGTAGGTGAGGGTTAACTTAGAATAACAAATGAGCAGAACCGGTTCAACTCTTCTTCACTGTTGCTTTGCCATAATTCTACAGCTGTTCTGTACGTCTGCTGTCTCTTTCTCTCTGCTCACATTCATATCATTGATCCAGTCTGAGGGAGGAAAGAATGAAATCCTTAATGAGAGGCATTTGAGATAAAAAAATAAATAAAAATCAAACCTAATCAGAACCCCACAGAAGTATAGAGCAAAATTCTAGCATCTGTAATAAAATGGATTTTGGTGAAGAATGGAGAATTGGAATTTAATTGAATTTGCTGTGTAATCAGATTGATCCAGATGTTGAGTCTCTGAGATAATAGACCAGTGTCTCTTGTAACCTGCAGGGGATCGGGGTCTTTTTTGGGATGCAGGCCTAGTTCTTAAAATGGAGGACGTTTGGAACAAACTGGACTCTTCCTGGAGCTTTGCCCAGCCAGACTGGGTAATCAGCGGAGGAGGAGGTTTTTGGAAAGAGAGGTGACCAGTAACCCGGTGGTTACTCTGGCTGAGCTCCAGAGATCCTGTTTGGAGAAGGTCAACACTCGCTGTAACAGGAACCTGGAGACTTGATGGACTGGAGCTCAAACCATGAGCCAAAGGAGAACCTCCCAGAACTCTTTGACTCCATGGTGATGGAGATAAGTTTGATGTGATATAAACTGGGTCGTGTGTAAATGCAGGAAACTCATCCTGTAACTCCTCACATGGCTTCCGCTTGCACAAAAAGCGTGTGTTGGAACTTTGCTGTGAAACTCAAAGCACCCAAAAACCTCTTCAGCGCAGAAAGTGGACCAACGTCACACGGGGGTCATGTGTCAGGATCTCTCCAGCTTTATTAAAATAAGGGACTTCCTTTGTCAAAGGTAGAAACAACTTTGGCACATAGTACAAAAATAGAACGGTTTCAATTCTCACATCCTAGTTCACACATTCACACGTTGAGATTAAGAAGGGATAAATTAGCAGAGAGAGTTCAGAACGTGTCAATCACACACAGTGCCGCGCCCCCTGTAACGAGAAGAAGGGCTAGAGAGAAGAGAAGAGACATTTCCTTTAACATTTGGTAAATCACATCTACATTCTTTCACACAGTGCTTCCTCTCTGACGAGTTCTGCTCTTGAGGGAAATAGTTCTATTTGAACGTAAATTTTAGGAAGTATAGAAATCGGGATGATGATAAAACATACGTCGAGGAATGTTAAACATAGAGATGGTAGTAAAAGTTTCAAACAGTGAAGAGACTGGCTTTAGAAGAGCGCCACCCCGACCGGGCCGCGGCTGAGCCGATCAACACCTTTAGCGAAGCGTGTGACAGGAAGTGATATTGCAATTACGTCAGTTGCAGGCGGCGATCTCTCTAGAGGGTGAGAAAGAGCAGCGATTGGATGGAGAGGGTGGGGTTGGGGGTGGGGGTTGCAGGATGTTGATCGATCCTTTACTCCAGAGGGTTTGAAGGAATGTGCGTGTCTGCCAGCAGGTGGGGTTGGAGGCACTCGATGGGACAGTGGACATCCTGGAAGGAGATTGGAAGAGGTGAGAGATCGAGCTCAGGTTCAAACAAGTCTGGATTTGATCATACTTTTGAAGTTTGAACTTTGTGGTATTTATCAAATTTTGTTGCAAAATTTATCAGAGTTTCTGAAAAAATTCAGGGTGTTCTTGTAATATTACCCACACAGAGTATAAATATATAATAATTTTAGGTCCCACCTGTTAATATATAAGAAGATCATGTAAATCCACCTGACAGTTGTGAAGCTATTTTCAGTTTGGGTATATAATTCAGATAAATCGTTATCTGAATTTATTCTCATTTATTGGCATTTAATTCATTACCAAATACACCTGTTTTTTTTAGTTTTTTACAAATAAGCCATTTGATGCTGTTGAAAAGAAACATGTATAAATGCATAATTACATTTTCGATTTAAGACCAAGGAGAAAAATAGTACTTTGAAATCAAAGGACTGGATTGATTTTTGGTAAGGGGCATGCATGTTGCATCTTTCCGCCACCAGAGGGAGCATTATCTTCCAAATCTTTGTTTGGGCAAACATTTCTCAACCGTTGGTCGGATTTAGTACAAATTTGGTGCATTATTGTCGACCCGAGGAGATCTATCATGTACATCATATTTCCTCTAGTAGTTTATATTTTATTCACTAGGGGGAGCTCTTCTTACAAAAACAGTGTTGGTCAAACATGACTTCAAATCCGATTTAGCCTAAATTGGCCTCATATGACCCGCTTCAAGGAGATCTAACATCTATTTGTCATATTTTACCAAGAACCGCGGGAAAATGTTTGTTAATAGTGAAAATATAAAAAATTTGGCTCACCAGTTTGTGCAGTTTTGGGTCCCCATATCTGTTGGGTATCAGCATACTGGCGTCAACATCACCACCCGGTCTGCGGCAGTTATCACATCGCCACCCCTGACGGGACACAAGTGGACTTTACTCACAGAATGAGCACAAATTATTATCCTACATGAGTCTCACTGAACTTCTGACTCCAAAGAAGGAGGCTGATGTGTCGTACCTGTTGTCCTCCAAAGCATGTGCAGGTGCAGATGGCACCCAGGTGCTCCTTCTGCCACTGTTTGCCCACCTGGTACGTTTTCCCATCATCATTGCACACTGAATCATCTGTGTGGACAGAACGCAAATTAACCCACATGCACGGCCCTCATGAATGTGTTTCATGACTGATGGCTTTGGTTTTTTAAGCGTCCTTACGTGGTTCACATTTGAACTCTCCTTTGCCATTTCCCAGACAGGTGCAGCTCATCAAGTGACCGTTTTCTGCTCTGTGGTCCCACTTCTCTCCGATGCGGTAGTTGACGCCTTTGTCGTGGCACCACTCTGATGGTGGACAAAATAATTGTTGGAGGAAGTCTAATTACATAATTACATTCCCAAAGAGGGGATATTATGGGATTGTCATCGGCGCGCCAACTGCAGAGCCTTCCTGCTAAGGCGACGTTAGAAGAAAGAAGAACTGGAGTCATTTTGGGAAAGGTCAGTTACATAATTCCGCCACTAGGGGGGAACTTTTTCTCTAAAATCAAAGCATTCGGGCCCAATTTCTCAACCGTTTGTCCGATTTAGCCTAAATTGTTACATACGAATCAACTCAAGGAGAACTCTCGTATTTGTGATATTTAACTCAAATAATTCAGATTTCATTTCACTCGCTAGGGTTTTTTTGTGTGCAAAAAACAGAGTTTTTGACAATATCTTTCCAACCGTATGTTCGATTATGTCCAAATTGGATCAGAGGAGTCTCCTCTAGGAGATCTTTAGCATTTATATAGTAACTTCCCAACCATAAGCCCAATTGTGTCTAAATTTATCTCAGATGAATTGACACAAGGAAATATTTCGTGATTTATTCCTGAGCTCAGAAAAAAGAATGAACTATATTTATCTTCATTATGGAGTCACTACGGGATCTGATCATAGAGCAGACTGCTGACGTCATACAAATAGTTAGGTTGAGACAATATCGACTGTTTGAGATCATTAATGAGTCCAATTTAATTTGAGGAGTTCAATCAGGGGGATTGCTTGTACAACGCAGGGGACTGGGGGGCTTTTCTGGGATATACCTTGTTCCAAATATAAAAAAAAACTTCAGGAAAATTCCTTCAAAACATACTTGATGAGTCACATCTGAAGTTGCCACTGCCCAGACCCAGACACCGGCACCACAGCTTGAATCCCGTCTCAGACATCCGCTCCCATTCGCCGCCGACGTCGTGGTAGGTGGCAGTGAAGGCGTCATAACAAGAGTCCTTATTGGAGGGCACTCCCTCTGGGACTTAAGGGAGGTGAGAGGAGGGGGAAAATACGGGAAATATGATTAAACCACATGTCACATGAAGATTAAATACCGTCTCAGTAGATTTGTAACAGCCGTTAAAATCTTATCCTGCTGTAATTGTATTTTTGGTTACTTATAAATATCCTGATTGCAGTAACGTTTCCCCTTAAGAGGCAGAAGTTATAACAAATGTATCAATGAAGTTTAATGTTGCTTCCTGTGCATCCATGCTCCTAAGATCCTAAACACGGTTCAAGGTTTCCTTACTTCAAATAAACTCATGAAAATGTAAAAAAAAAAAAAAAAAAAAAAAAAAGGGAAATTTTAGTTGATTTCATGCTCATCAAAAGTCAATTCCAAAAAATTCCTGGATCCACCTCAGCATCTTCATACAAATGTTAGTGTGTTTTTATCCAGCCCACACCTCCAAAGAGGTTTGTTGAAATTGATGCAGGAGTGTTTGTGTAATCCTTAAGAGTGAAAATTCAGATTACGCCTGAGGCTTTGAGGAATACTCAAATAATAATTAAAACGGGCTAATGACGATAAAAGCCGGACCTCCTCGGCAGAACCGGTCTCTAATATCCAAAGCTCTGATTCAACAGAAGTGAGTCGAGGCCAAATTTACTTTCACTACTTGAGAATTATATCTACTGAACTATGAGGGTATGTTTTAGTTTAAGTCCCTTTTTACCCTCCGGCACCGACTGAAATCAGGACTTGATGAGGAAACACTGCTCCAGTTTCCAACCCTCCACACTCAGGTTGCTGTTTTACACAGAACTCACAGAGTCCATCCTGGTTCAGATGTTCAGATGCCGTCTAAATGCTTACTTGCGTTTCCTACAACGACAACCTGCTCCAGAATCTTCTGTTTGTCCATCCCCTTCAGCGCTTCCACGATAAAGTTATAGTTCGCTCCGGGGGTCAGTCCTATCATGGTGGTAGCGGTGGCCGTGCCCGGCAGGCTGACCTGAACGAGCAAAGACAGCAGAGGTTTGCCTACTAGAAAGAAGAGATTATGATGTAAGACGAGGACGGGACAAGAACTTTACCTGGAACATCTTCTCATCTGGATGTGTGATGGGGTGGCAGGACACCAGGTAGGCTTCGCTCTGCCCGTAAGGCTGCCAGGAGATGGAGGTCTGAGTTTGGGCTTCCTGAGGCAGTCCTGTCTCATTGCCAAACGGAAAGTCGACGGGCAGGTTCAGCTTCAGGATGGGCATTCTGTTGCCCTCTGTGTCAGGAAGGGTCAAAAAGACCACCGGCTCCCGGACTTGACTGTACGGAGACTGTGGTTGGCCAGGTCTCTTATTGTTGTTGTTGTTCTCGATGAACTCCACACGCTGGCTCTGACCGCTGTGCCCGTCCTGATCGCCGTTGCCCGATACACTGATTTTATTGAAGAAATCAGTTTCGGGCACATCCAGCCTGTCATCGATGCCTCCAGGGAGATGAGGCAGAGGCAGGGGAAAGGAGGATTCTGGTTCTGAGCGGGACAGAGATGGGATTAGAGAAACAAACCGGTTAGACGCAGGAGGATGGTAAAGCAGAGATGGAGTAAATGATCTCGGCCAACAGGGGCGGGACATAAGCAACACCCCTCCGTTACTACTTCATTGCGTTTTAATTATATTCCCGAAGAGTCGCGGATATAACAGAATCGGCGCCGCTGCATCCACTCCGGCTCCAGATTGTCCGTGTCAACGCGATAACTCAATAACTATTTTTCCCCCCGATTTTCATACTCTTGTAGACCTTATTGCGAGGAAGAACTGGATTGAATTTGGAAAAAGTTCAGATGCATTTTCCCACCACTAGGGGGAGGTTTATCCCCAAAATCACAGTTTTAAGGTCATAATTTCTCAACCGCTTGTCCGATTTAGTCCAAATTCCCCTCATATGAACCAGCTCAGCAATATCTAACTTGTATTTGTCATATTTATCTGTAATTGTTTATATTTTACCGACTAGGGAGGCTGTTACTTCCCAACCAAATGTCTGATTCTGTCCATATTGACTCGTATAAATCTACACAAGGAAATCCATCTCGTGTATATATTATTTCACTATAATAGTTCTAACAGAATTCTGTCTTGTCTTTATTCCTGAGCTCAGAAAAACTAGTTAACTATATTAATCTTCAGGATTCAGTCCTTATGGGATCTGATCCTAGAGCAGACTGATGATGTCATAGAAACATCTAGGTTTTGTCAATATGGACTTTTTCAGATCATTAATGATTCGCACTTAATTTGAAGAATTCAATATGGGGGATTGCTTGTACAACGCAATGGACTGGGGGCTTTTAAGGGGTATACCCTCGCTGTCGTAGTTCTAGTTTCATTTTACAAAAGCACAAGATATTTTGAATGACATTTCTGTAGGCATTTAAACAAAGACAGGCTTTATTGCTGTAGCCTAACGGTGATTCACAGTTTCTTAACTTGAGAGAATATTTGCTGATAACAAATATCAATGTTGGCATTTAATCATATCTCTGGACTGCATAACCTCAACCAGGACATCTGTCACTGGACAAAGTGGAAAGTTTGAAACCACTTACGAGTACTGATTCTTCCCACCAAAGGTGTGCTCCTCTTAGTGTTCTGGATGGCGATGATCTTGATGATGTACGCTGTGCGTGGTCTCAGGTCTGAGGAGAGGAAGAAGGAGTCAAATATGGATTCAATAGCTGTCTGTGATGTTTTCAGTACAAACATGCCATTTACAATATCTAATGTGGCAATATTGTTTGAAGTGAAGATGGGTGCGTACTGGAAATGGTGGCGTAGTTTTGGCCAGCGTGGGGTCGCGGGATAAGCTCTCGTGGTGCTCCTCCGACCTCCTCGTAGGTGATGTAGTATCCAGTGATGGATGTGGCAGGTGGCTGCCAGGTGAAGGAGATGGAGGTGGGAGTCAGAGATGTAAACAGGAGGGTGTGGGGAGCTTGGACCAAGGGTTCAGCTGTGAGGAGAAACAGCATGTAAAATTGTTTGCTTGCACATCTCCATCTGATACAGTGGTTCTGAAAGACTGGGTCGTGACCCACAGGTGGGTTGCATGAGATTTGATTTGGGTCGGCAAATTAAATAGTTATTTCATTTTACTTTTAATCGTGACTTATATCTGCAGTATATATTTCAGCCGCATGTTTCTCCTTTTCTCATTTACAGAGTAGTGTTTAAAATATTTACAATTTGATAAGAGTAGCTAGAAACAATGAGATACCACAGACCTGCTACATGCACTTATTTGGTTGTATAAAAAACGCTTTAACACATTCGCTGTATAATTTTTTCAATAAGCATAAAATTTTAGTCTTTCAATCCATAGCAGATCACTTTGAAATGGCTGCTTTACCTATTCAAGATAATAAGACGATACAGACGGCAGTTGAAATAGTCAGTTAGCATGTTTTTCTAAATGTGTTGTGGCTTTTGCAATGTGTTTTTGTCAATGTGTAATGGCTTTTGCAGTCATTTTTTCTTAATGTGTTGTGGCTTTTGCAACGTATTTTTGTTAATGTGTTGTAGCTTTTGTAGCGTTTTTTTCTGAATGTGTTGTGGCTTTTGCAGTCTGCTTTTATTAAAGTGCTGTGGCTTTTGCAGAGTGTTTTTATATGTGTTGTAGCTTTTTTGTAGCCTTTTTTTCTGAATGTGTTGTGGCTCTAATAGCGTGTTTTTATTCATATGTTGTGGTTTTTGCGGCAGGTTTTTCGAAATGATGTTGTTATGTCGCGGGTGGTGGTAGTGTTTTTCTCTATCTGTTGTGGCTTTTGCGGCACGTTTTTCAATATTATGTTGTGGCTTTTGTAGTGTTTTTCTTTATCTGTTGTGGCTTTTGCAGCGTGTTTTCCAAATTCTGCTCATGTGATGTCAAATTGATGAAAATGTTTTCTTAATTTGCTACGGTTTTGTCTGTTTGAATGTATTTTTTCTTAATTTGCAGCGTGTTTGCTCCTGTGGGCCATGGTTGCATTAAATGTATTAGCACTGAAACACATAGCTCAGACAGAGGATTGTCATCGTACCTGTTTCAACCATCAGAGAGAAGGGGGCGCTCTTTGTGTTGCCGCTCACAGTATACAGGCTGACAGAATAAGTGGTGCCCGGCTGCAGACCTGAGAAAAATAAGAAAAAGGCACCATGAAACGCACAAAAGGTCAATTCCTAAATCTTGTTTACATCTATAAAGCCGTTGAGCGAGAGGGAGCGCTGTACCTGTGAGGGTGTAGGTGTTTGAGTCCCCTGAGAAGGTCCTGCTGATGGTGGGGTGTGATGCAGTGACGGGTGAGGCACTGATGAAGTAGTCGGAGATTTTATCCGGCCTATGGCGCCAGGTCAGCGTGAAAGAGGTATCCGTCTTTTCAGAGATACGCACACGGCGTGGAGGACTGACATCTGCAGCAAGGAGGAAGGACAACAAACATTATTTAGAGCAGAGGACCATAAGTGCTGATGTCTGGAAAGGTGTACATTCATGGCACCATCGGCTACCTTCCAACGTGGTTTCCTCGCCCCCAAGTGGTCGGCTGGTGACAGAGTTCTTCAGCGCGTAGACATAGATCTGGTAGGTCGTCGCCACCTATGATGTACAGACATAAAGTTGGTCTTTACACCCTGACTGACTTTGTATCCGCATAAATACTGAGATTAGAATTCCGTTTACCATCAGCCCTGGCACGACCACGCGGGTGGTGTCCGGAGCAACGTTCATCTCTTTGGCGGGGGCGTTGATGTTCTTGGGACTGATGACCACACGGTAGCCTGTCAGGCGTGCATTGGGGGCTCGCCATGACACAGCGAAAGAGGAAGAAGTGATTTCTGAGGTCAGCAGCCAGGTGGGAGCAGGGATCACTGACACACAAAAAACAAATGTTTAGAGTTGCAGCCAGAGAGCGAGCAAATGAAGTCGTGAATGTGGCGACGTTTTCTTTCTACCTGTGGCCTGGGTCCCCACCAACGGTTTACTGGGTAGGCGGTCATGAAGGGCGATGACTTTTACAGTGTACTCTGTGCCGGGTCGAAGGCCTCTCAGTATGACACTGTCCTGATCTCCCCTGGGTGCTGGAAACACCTCTCTTTCACCCTCCTCTGCGCTGGAGAACAGGATGCGGTATGACGTCACACTGCCGTCTGGACTGTCCCACGTGATGCGCATGGAGCTGGAGTCGATGTCAGAGAAGGTCAGATCTTTGGGACGGTCCATAGCTGCAGAAGAGGAGGACCATTGGTGGGTTTCATCTCAACTGTTGTGAGTTTGCAGACTTTGAATCATTTCATTGATAATGCGTTTATATTGTATGTATGACTAAAATATTCTCCGTTTGTGTTCCGCGCCTTTGATGCTTTTTATTAGCTCAGCTGTTTGCTGCTGTTTAGACGACACGCTCTGATAACAGGACTCAAAATAAGGGTCGTCCGTTACCTACGATGTATTATCACACAAAACATGGATTTGCACTGAGCGCGCTCCCGGACATCCCCTGGTGCCACTGGAATGTGTCAGACTAACCGGTGATAGCGTTGTCCACCACTGGGGAGGAGGGTTGTCCATCATTGCCTAGGGCGTAGACGCTCACCACATATTCCGCGGTGGGCATCAGACCTGAGAAGGTAATCTCTCTCTGATCTGTGAAAGAGAAGGAGACAATGAGTGCGGCATTATGTTTGGAAATGCATTAATATAAAACGACCATAAAACCTTGCACTTGTCCCCGTCACAGCTCTGTGATATTCCGTGGTTTCGGACACTTTTTTATCAGAACCAGGATCCTCTTTTTCTGCAATTTATGCTACAGGAGCTCTACTGTGGGATCAGACAACGCTGGCTTGCCTTCATTCCAGAGGCCATCACTCTGATGAACAATTGAAAACCTTCATATAGGGTCAATAACGCGGGACACTGGAAAACCTACTATCTCCACTGCAGACTATCCTACAGGTAAACGCACATTCTATTATATACATATAACAGATATAGTCACATTCCTGGACATCATGTTCTACATTCTGCACTATGTAAATTCTGTACAATATTTATTATCTTATATTGCATTTCTATGCACCATCTGCACTTAAAACACTCCAATAATTGACATGTACATATATAGACCATAATGCCTGTTGTTGTCCCTATGTTGGTTCTTGTGTAAGCAACTTGTGAGCATGGAAAACCCAGTGCCAAATTCCTTGCATATGAATGCATACTTGACCAATAAAGCTGATTCTGAGATCAACGAGGCACCCATGACCCTGTCACTGAATCATCAATTATCATTCATGAGACCACTTAGCCAGGCATCAGCTGTCGCACATCAGGAACACCCAACAACACCTGCAGATCTGGAGATACTCTAACCCAGTCATCTCGTTTAGCCGTCACAATTTGGCCGCCCAGATATACTGGCCCATTTCCCCTGCTTCCGACATCCACTTCAAGGAGAAAAAAGATCACCTGCTTTTGACTTCACTTGCCAGGGGACATAATGTTATGGCTGATTGGTCTATACTGTACATACGATACAACTGGTTTTCAACGGCTGTGTTTCCTTGTCTTACCAGGGGCCACCACCTCCGAGTAGGAAGGCCCCAGGCCATTCTTGGGGACACTGGTGACTCTGTAGCCTCTGACTGGTCCATGAGCAGGAGACCAGCGGACCGTCATGGCGTTGTCACTCACGTCAGTCAGGCTCATGTCAGTGGGGGGCTCAGTATCTAAAGGAGGGATGGACACATGGGTTTAACCAGCTCTAAAGCTCACCTCAACAATTTTTTTTTTTTTTTTTTTTTTTTTAAATGTTGCAGATGCTGCTGTACCCGTCCTGTGTATGATGAAGACGCCGGTGTTGGAGGCGGGGCTGTCCCCTCTTCCTGTAACAGCATAGACTGTGATGGTGTACTCAATTCCAGGCTTCAGGCCCGTGATGGTCGCAGTGGTTTGAGTGCCTGGGATTGTGAACTCTCGAGGAGTTTCACCATCTTAACAGGAAAATAAAATAAAAAACAGCCTGGTGTTAAGCTTTGAATATTCTATGGATGACTTTAATTAAAAAAAAACATGCGCTGACCTGTTTCTCCATAAGTGATCCTGTAGTTCTTCACAGAAACAGAAGGGGCGTCCCAGCGAATGCCGATGCTGGTGGGGGTGGAGGATGTAACCTCCAGGTCAGTGGGAGCATCAGAGACTAGGAAGGTTTAAGAGATGGCACAGATTCACTCCAGGAATGTCAGAACGAGAAGGAAAGTATCAGTGGATGTGGAGACCAGATCAGAAACTCACTGGTGGCCTGTGTGCCAGTCAGAGGGAGACTCTCCTGGTTGTGGCTCACAGCATACACATATACCAAATACTCTGTCTCTGGGGTCAAACCAGTCAGAGTGAAGTAGTTCCTGGTTGGCGGAAGCCTCTCATCCTTGGCCTGCCCACCGCTCGTCTTGAGGTGGCGAACGCGGTAGCCAGTGATGGGAGAAACTGGAGCCAGCCACTGAATGGTGAAGGAGTTGGTGCGAATATCAGAGAACAGCAAACCTGTGGGGGAATCCAGAGCTGGAGGGAAAGAGATAAGAGATGTTACATTTCATAATGTCATGGCTGTAAAACCTTTTAAAAACACGATACGTGTGACGACCAACTTAACATTATACAGTTAGTATAGGGTATTATAGGGTTAGATAATAATAATAAATTTGGTGGAGGTCTGGATGAATGGATGGATGTCTGGATGAATGGGTGGATGTTTGAATGAATGGGTGGATGTCTGGATGAATGTCTGGATGAATGGGTGGATGTCTGGATGAATGGGTGGATGTCTGGATGAATGGGTGGATAGTTTGGATGGATGAATGTCTGGCTGACTGGATAGATGGATGTTAGAAGGATGGATGTATGGAGTATTTCTAGTTGTAGCATATTTGTCTCAAATAGGATTTTTATTACAGTGAATTGCCGATTTTTGGCGACTGTTGCTCCAATTTTCTGATTATAGACATCTGGAAACAGTTAGATTAAATGTTTGGTTGGATAAAATTAGAAACATGGAAGTCCGACTCACTGGTCCTCTGCGTCCCTGTGCTTGGTTGACTCTCCTGTTCACCGTAGACACACACCACACTGATGCGGTACTCGGTGTTTGGCAGCAGGTCTGTGTGAAAGTGACAGTTAGAATGACCGACAGAGTCACACAAAAAAGAACCAACAACTTCCAGCTTTGTCCTCTGAGCCTTTTAAAAACACAATCTTCCATCATCTTACTCTGCAGCAGGAAGGTGTTGGTGGCTCCGCCCACATTAACCTCCTTGGTGTCATCATCAGTAGCTACAGGGTGGTAACGGATTACAAATCGAGAGATGTCGCTTGGTGAGGCGACATGGGGGACTGTCCATGTCACCCTAATGTGGTCCGAGCCCACTCCTCCAAACTGCAGGTTGGTGGGCGCTGGGATGACTGGAAACACGAGGGGATAAACATTGAAGCTGACAGAGAAGTACAGAGCGTTAACAAAATATAAAAGGATTTTTGGTGGCAGATGGAAAATTGAAAACATTTCTGTAGTTTTTAACCCTTTATTGTCCTCCTCAACTGTTTGGTTGAGCACATATAGAGTCTGTGATTCTTACTGAAACACGTGTGCCACTGGAATGAACCGGACTTTAATAAGACCCAGTGGCAGCATGTATATGCTAAACAGTAAGGGGCCACAGATTGAGCCCTGGGGTTCACCACAGGTCAAAGGGACCACAAAGGAGGAGGTGTTAACCATTGTTACTATTATTAAGAAGGTCCTATTCGATAAGTAGGATTTGTTTTGGCATTTTTAAGCCTGTGAGGACTTACTACACAGAATAGTGTAACTTGAGACACAAAAAAAAGTCTAATACGGCTTTACCAAAAGGTTGAGCGGATGTAACTAAAACTGACTATAATCTACAATGAAATAATTGATGTTCTTGGTGAGGACATTGACGGGTTAAGTTAATCATGTGTCCTCATAACAGTGTGACAATGTTCACTCTCATATGAAAGACCCAAGCCCTTCCCACCGATCAAGTGAAAGAGGTAAATCACCGGCATGCGTTTGCTTTGTGTATGTGGTCGGCGTGCTTTCCCCATCTTCTGTAACTGTGGCGATACTGATGTCATAGTCCACGCCGGGCTCCAATCCGTGAATGGTGTAATAACCAGAGGATGCATCCAGCATATCTTGGTAAATGGGCAAGTTCTCGCCTGACAACACTACCTTTATCCGGTAAGCAGTAATGGTAGTTTGGTTCAGAGGGATCCAGCGCAGACCAATGGTGGTGTCAGTAATGTTGACAAAGTCAATGTGACTTGGTGTTGGGATGTCTGAAAGGGTTAGGCCAGTTGCAAAGCGCAAGCAGAACGAGACAGACAAAATGACTTAATGATTACATTGTTATTACAAACGGACGCCATGCTGTACAGATTACATGAGATAACACAGAGAATTGACTGAATAATTAAAGCAGGGATTGATCCTGCTGTTCTGAGCATGCTTCAAATAAAAAAGGACACCATTCCAATTAATAAACTTATCCCACATGCACGATAGGTTAGCTAATGATCACGTTAGTAGCTGCATGATATAATGTCTTTTTATTTCTAGAAAGAGATCGCTCATTGCAGCGACCCACCAAGAACCAGCCCTCACCGCTGCAGCTCCATGCAAACTTTTCATTCCCTCATCAGTTTATTCTTTTGGTTTCATTCCGTATTATAGATTTAACATTACGAGAAGCATGAATTCTGCCTCAGCACCAAACATGTGGCGGGGGTTGATGGAGTATGGCCACACTGATCAGCTGGCCATTCAAAGGGATGGTAGTTTTTGTGTTGTGTAGTTGTTCCAACTTATTCTGCTTTCCACAATTTTATATCCCCAAAAAGTTTGGGATATTATGGAATCATCATCGCCGCCGCATCCACCGCAGATCTTTCGTCTTAATGCCTTAACTAATTTACCACTTCATGGATCATTTAAAAAGTTTATTACCCCAAAGACCTAAGAATAAATTGATTGAATTTAGGAAAAGTCAGTTACATATTTCCACCACTAGGGGGAACTTTATCTCCAAAAATCACAGTTTTCAGTCCGTAATTTCCCAACAGTCATCTAATTTGGTCAAAATGTGGTGCATATAAATCGACTCAATGAGATCCATCTTATATATATATATATATATCATATTTTATTGTAATATTTTGTATTTTACTCATTAGGGGGACTTTTTTCACGAAAAAAAAACAACCCTTTTTCGGACATAACGTCTTAACCGTCGGTGGGATTTAGTCTAATTTTAGTGCATATGAATCGACATAAGGAGATCTAACTTTTATATACATTATTTCACTATAACGGTTGTTTTACTCATTAGGGGGAGGGGAACTTCCTTAACTGTTGATGCAATTTAGCCTGAATTTTGTGCATATGACTTGACACAAGGAAGTATGTCTTAATAATAATAATAATCTTCCTTTATTTATCACGTTGCACATTACATACATACAGTACAATGTCTTGAAATGTATCTCTGCATTTGAGCTATCCCTGAGGGAGCAGTCTTGTTTTATTACAGAGCTCAGAAAAATTTGTAAACTATATTTATCTTCATTTTTGAGTCACCAGGGGATCTGATCATAGAGCAGACTGCTGACTTCATAGAAATAGTTAGTTTGGGTCACTATGAACTGTTTGAGATGATTAATGAGTCATGTTTAAGTAGATGAGTTCAATCAGGGGGGGTCGCTTGTACAACGCATGGGATTGGGGGATTTCAGGGATATATCCTTGCTGTCAGAGACTTGTGTTTCCTTTGGAAACTATGCCATTTTTTTCAAAGAGAACATATTTGTTCCAGTATGAGGAAGAATCCATTGTGAATGTAGAAATACTGTAAATATTAACATAATGACAGGATGTGAAATATTGCTGCTGGCTCCAGTTGGACTTGCCCTTAATGGCAAATCTATCTTTCTGTCTTTCTTTTTCTCCTCTGGACCCAGTGGTGTGTTTGATGCCTTCTAGTATGTGTGAATATTTTGTTGGTGGCTCCTACCTGGTGTGACAATAGTGGACACAGGCACACTTTCCAAATGGCCCTTGGTGGTGTAAACGCTGATGTTGTACTCCAAGCCAGGGTTCAGACTTTCTAGCATGCAGTAGGTTTGATCTGCTCGGACAAACTCTTCAAGGGAGTTCCCTCGCTGGCCAGTGGTCGGTGTGCTCGTCACTCTATAGCCTGTGATGCCTGCAGAGGGCGGGGGGAGATTACAAAAAAAATGGAGGAGATGAAACATATTGCCAAGAGGCTTTCGAAATTCATGAGTCACAGCGAGAAATGAAAAGGAAATACCGGGAAGAGCAATTTGTATTGGCGGAAAAAAAGATAGCATTCGAAGGCCAAGGTCTAGACGAGGCATGCTTCACTGTGCGTGGGGAGCAGAGTCAATATTTACCTGGCGATTTGGAGGCTACCCAGTGGACAGTGAGATCTCCTGTGCTCGGGCTGGACTCCACTCTGAGGTCAGTGGGTGGAGACAGGGCTGCAAGGAGAGGAAATGATACCATTGCATGAGCATGAGACACTTGATTTGATGAACTGTGCAACCTGTCTTATAGCGGCGTCTGTTTAGGAGTCAACAATGCTGCTGTCCTTGCGTTGAATTCAATTAGATACGCACAAGTGACAACGTTGCGGGTGATGGGGTTTCCACGGTTGCGTCCGTTGTAGATGGGCTGAATGCTGTAGGTGTACTGAGTCCCAGGAATCAAGCCGATAACATAAATTCTTCCAGAGTCGGAGGCCTTTTCTATGGGAGACTCGCCCTGCTGGCTTGGGAGGACAGTGAGCTGCGGAGAAGGAAGCCGAAAAACATGCAGAGATCAGAAAACCTGCACATAAAAATAAATCACAGCAAAGACAATGAAGCTGCTATATCTTGGATCCGACCACCTCGGGCAACAAAACAAGCTGTAAACATAATATTGAAATATTTTACACACAGTATTTGATATGTGAGCAAACTGTAGACATGTAGAGGCAACCCTTTTAAATCATATTCTAGTCCAATGTTAACTCTACTTTAACCATCTTTATGTTTTATGATGTTAACCAGCTGTTTATTAACTGTGTCTGTTGACCATTTTGTGCCGAGCATCCAGAGTGAGAAAGTTAAAATGGTACAGCTGTGGGCCTAAAACACAACCCAATGTGCATAGAGAGGCTTGAAAGCTCTGACGATAATTATCCAGCGACAGTTGTTGGTGGATTTATTAAAGGTGCAGTGCGTATAATTTGATGGCATCTAGTGGTGATGTTCAAGATTTCAACCTATTTTTTTGGTTTGGGTTTTTTTTTTTAAAGCTGAGAATATATTCAGCATCCTCCCGCCACTTCAAAATGAAAATGCAAAAACTCTGCTCTAGTGTCAGGGTTCACTTTGCAGCTCCCTCTGCAGATATAAAAGGCCTTTTCTGTGCCAAAAGCTTAAAAACATGTTGAGCTGATCACACAATAACAAAAACGTAGTTGTGAATATCATATCCCATTCATTAAAAGAGACAACACTTCATTTTACACACTGCACCTTTAACTTATATTAATGAGAGAAGCTCCTGAGGAGGTGATGATGAAGACGTCTACCTTGTAGCTGAACCTGCGGGCAGGTATCCATGAGACGAGGATGGAGGTGTCGCTGACTTCAGTGCTGAAAGAGGGGGCACTTCCGATCTGAGGAGCTGGATTCAGGACAGAATGGGAGAAACAATATTAAGTTCCTTGTGACGATGCAGTCTACCCTCTGCTGATGTTCGGTCTCATTTGATACTGACAGGTGGTGAAGTATTTTGTGACGCCTTCGCTGAGCTCATTGTCCAAATCAGAGTGAAGGACGGCGGTGTACTCGGTGTTTGGTCGTAAATTCTTCAGAGGGTACTGGGTGACTCTGGCTGGGATCCTCTTCTCGATGGGACTAGAGCCTGCGAGGCTCAGGAAGAGACGGTAACCTTTGACGACTGCGCGGGGAGCCTCCCAGAGGACCAACGCGCCGTCGGGGCCGATGTCAGTGAAATGCACATTGACGGGCATGTCAGGTTCTGAAGGAGTTAGAAATCACAAAACGTGTAAGACAAAAAAGATCCCATCTGTACAGAAGAGGATTGGGGTTACGTGAACCATTTTTTTCAGATTCAGAATTGTTCATTTAATTTAGAATACTGACTTAACTCTCAGAATTCTGACTCTATTTCTCAGATTCAGATTTTATTCATGGAATTCTGACTTTATTGCTCAGATTCAGATTTCATTCATGGAATTCTGACTAATCTCAGAATTCTGACTTAAAACCCAGAATTCTGAGTACTCATGAACAAAAGGATTGTGTGGCCCTGTCATTATGTCAATATTGTGTGTTTTAACTTTAGCCTCATAATTCTGACTAAAAACACAGAATTCTGACTTTATTTCTCAGATTCTGACTAATCACAGAATTCTGATGATAATTGTTTTTGATGAAAAAAACATTGTGTGGCCCTGGCATTATGTGTGGCATTATGTATAGTGTGTTTTTACTTCAGTCTCAGAATTCGGACTATATTTCACAGATTCTGACTTTATTTTCGGAATTCTGACTCCAAAACTAAAAATTCTGACTTGTCCCTAATCTTCTTCTGTACATGTGTTTCTAATTTGAATAAATTTATCAATGACTTACTGGTGGACTTTTCTCCTACAAGCGGCTTGCTCTCCACGCCATCATTGATGGCGTAGATGTAGAATCGGTAGAGTGTTCCCGGCAGCAAGTAAGTGAGAACCGCATAGGTGTTGACTGAGTTGTGCCGCAGTACAGGTCTCAACTCAGTGCCGTCAGAGCCAACGGCTGAGAAGGCCACCTTGTAGTCAGTCACCTTGCTGGCTGGACCGCTCCACCTGAGGCTGATCCTTGTATCTGTAACCTCAGAGAACTGCAGGTCTGTGGGCGCCTGGACCTCGTCTACGGACAGGAAATGTTGGAGTTAAGACTTGAGAAGTGGCATTATTGGGATCAGCAATTGGAAACACTATTGAGGAGTGTTTGATGGGTGAGTTCCTATTTCCAAAAAGGCTTCAAGGAAGTACGTAGTGCTTTCAAATAACCAACTACCACAAAATGTACCAACTACATCACAGCTCTTCATAGATCCATTTCTCTTTGGGCGCATTGCAGTCATGTGTGACTGAAAAAAATCAAACAAGTCAGTCAAATCAGACTTTGATTTATTTACCGACCTCAACAGCAGTTGCTCAGATAAGAAGAAAGTCAGGCCATATATAACGGTCCGAAACATTCTCCACGCCATCTGGTTTTGTTTCTCAGGCATAACAAAATGTAAATGTTGCCTTGCAGGAGGAAGGGGTCAAGAGTGGAAATCCAATTTAAGATATACGGAGAATTTTATTAAGTGTGTTCGCCTCTGGGCTATGCATGCATACTTCCCTCGTAAGAGTTTTAACTATCTCTGAGCAAGTGCCTGTTTGTGAGTCAGCCGTAAATTATAGAGCGGTCATTTAGCGGCCAAAATAGACTTGAGATTGAGATAAGACGCCTCTGAGGAGACATTGTAGTGGCCTAGTTGTAGCTGAGTGCCGCAGTCTTTCCTAAACACTGGAGAGCTCTTTGTAAAGCGCCATGGCTTGATAAGGACTCTGCAGCTGCAAGAATAAACTTCGATTCAGCTTTCAATGACTGCCAGAAGACTAATACTAACTGATTTCACATATGAGTCAGCGCTTTTTTCAGCTGAGAGACCTGTTTCATACCTGATCGTGGAGATCCAGCAGTGTGGAACTGTACAGAAAGGGGCACACTCTCCAGGTTCTCCTCCACAGCGTAGATACTGATGTTGTACAGAAGACCAGGGCGAAGGTCAACCAGATTCACTGAGGTCATTTGCTCTGACAGGATCAGCTCAGTGCTGCTGCCTTCCACTGACGGCGTGTAAACCACACGGTAACCTGGCAGGGACAATCACACCGTCACACACAGCCGACATGAAATGGATCTTAAATCTTACATACGAGCACATCTATAGAGAAGAGCTGCTCACCAGTAATCGGAGCCTGAGGTTTGGACCAGCTGATGCGGATAGAGGTGTCTTTCACCTCCTCGACTTCGCGCAGAACCGGAGTGTCAGGCGCTGCGGAGAGAGAGTTAAAAAAACAGAATGAATTGTATGAATTCATGGGAATGACACGGAGGATGAGAGAGATTCTCCAACCTGTGGTCTGAGAGGTGGTCAGAATGAGGTTTGGGTCTCCCTGATTTGGAAGCTCGTACACGTAGATGTTGTACTTGCGTCCCGGCAGGAGTTCACCGATGGTGACAGAGTTGGTTGTGTGAGGAATATCTGGAGAAGCGCATGAAAAGGTAGATATTGCAAGCATCAGCATATTTCCTTGTGGTATAATTTATGCTATGGTAGCTATATGGGAGACGTTTTTTAACCAATAAAGAGGATTGCTAAATTGCAACATGGTATGGTAATATGGACGCCCCTGGTGGTGGAAATATGCAACTGACCTTTCCCAAAATCAATGACCATTCCATAATATCCCATTTTTGGGCATTTAATAACCAATCGGTGCATCTATTTTTAATTATTTTTTACATGTGACTTTGTGGTGGTGTCAGCGATTTTCAAAATTGCTCACCTAGAATTTTGGGCTTGGCGCCGTCCTCACTGAGCTCATACTCCACCCTGAAGCCAGAGATGGTCGAAGACGCTGACGTCCAGGACACAACGAAGCTGTTTGAGGTGATTTCTGTCACAGACTCAGAGGTGTCCACCACTGGACCGGGCTGGGTTGTTTCTCCCTCCGATGTTTGCACTTGAGAGATGTAGGGATAATAATATTTCTGTGAGAACTGCTGTAAATCTGGTGGCATTGAGAAAAGGCTACTCGTCCGGTCTACTCACGAGAGCCATGATTGGTGGTGAAATCGAAGCGCGTGACCTCGCGGCGTCCATAGCGCAGGATGCTGATCAGCTGACCCTCGTAGGTGATGCCTGGCCGTAGGCCGGTAATGGTGTGAGAGTTTAGGTGGTTGGGGATGTTTACTTCCCTCCAGGGATTACGGGAATTTTTCTACCGGAGGTTGTTAAAAGATAAAGCGATCATGAGTTTTAAGTTAACTCTCTCAAAAAATAAACAAAAAGAATAATAAGAAGTTGATTTAAAAGCAAGACCACTTCTTAAAAACTAATTTTGAGTCCAGGAAACGGTACTATTTTTGATTCTTTTTTTTTTTTTATACATGAAGCATTTTTTTTTTTTTACAAAAAACACTGTTCTTTGGACATTATTTCAAAATCTAATTTGAGAAGCTCAGACAGGGGGTTGCTTTTACAATACGGGGGATTGGGGTCTTTCCAGCGACATACCCAAGTTTTCCAAGAGAGTAGCTTCTAAACAGTAAGTTTTATGCAACATGAACAATAACAGTACAAATTTGAACATCATACACTGATGATAAATTCATCGGATTTCTAAACTCTTGAGAGTGAGCTTAAATCTGAGAATATTTGAAGAGGAGGAAAGAGCCTTACTGGAATATTTATACATAATTATGAATATTATGAGTTAATACTGCAGCCTGAGTATTTTGGACTGGCGAATGTTTTGGACAAATTTACTGCCACATCCTGGTTTAGTGTTTGGACTGGCTCAGCCGGAGACTTTCAGAACAGGATCGCAGGCCTTCAGCGAATTTGCAGTCCAAAATATACAAGCTCGTCCAGAGGAAATCTTGTTCATTTTAATCGAGCTTTTATAAACATTTCACCCAGCTTTTCAGACTTTGAGCTTTTCAAAGAGAAAAATATGGAAGGGGATGTTTTCTTTGGAATTGTGCAGAGAACGGTGTTTCTGTATGCAGACTGTAAAGAAGCTCCCTTTAATCTCGCTACTTGTTTGTTGTCAGAGTCCGCTTTTTGCTCTCCCTTCAGCAAATCTAAAACACCCCTTTGAAGAAAAAAAGAACATTTACAAGGTCTAACAGCCTCTACAATTTCTATCCTACAATAGAAACCAGAAGAGGGACTCACAATTCTCCATTTGAGGATGTACTGGGTGATTTGGAAAGAGGAAGGCGGGTTCCACTGAATGGGGTGCGAGTCTGGCTGTTTTCCCGCCTCTGTGATGATCATTTGGACGTGATTGTGGCCGTCTGAGGAGAATAGGAACAAATGGAGGGAAAGAGTGGGAGCAAAGCTGCTGTTAGAACTGAGAAAATGACTCGCACAGACATGTAATACCGCAGCGCTACCTGCGGTGAGAGTGGGTGAAAGTGGTCTACTTTCTGGCGAGGTGTCCTCAGATGGATTCCCAGATGGGACCCAAATGACCAGACATTTATGAAATAACACTGAGGTACTATATTCATCACAGTTTATCTATCCTCCCCCGAGAACACACACACACACACACACACACACACACACACACACATCAGCACAGATCTGGCTACTCTGCAAACACACAAACACACTTTAGATAAATATTGCAACTCTGGGTCACTGTTTGATTCTGGAGACACAGAGTGCTGTAGTACAAAGTATCACATTAAGCAACTTCTACCCAACCGGAGGGCGTTATTGGAGGCAGGAAGTGTGGAAAAGGCTACACCCTACCCCACGCTTTACCCGGCACAGCATCCGATTCCCAGAAGCAAATCTGTACAACAAGAAGAGGTGGGGGAGGATAAAGAACTCCAACTACAAAGAGCGGGGGAGAGACGGCGGCGATGTGATCGACCGGAGCCTCTCCGTTTGCCAGACTTCAAAGTCGAGAAAAAAAAGAAGAAAAAAAAAAAAAAAGAACCTGCTGTGAATGAGGCGAGCGAGAGTTTCATTCAGTGACGTGTATCAAGCCACAGAATTCTGTGTAAGTCCTCATATGCTTTAATATGCCAAAATGACCCAACTAATCAAATAAGACTCTCAATAGCCAAGGTTGATGCCTCCACTTCGGAGGTGCTGTCTCCCCCAGGGCTCCGTCTTTGGCCCCTTATTTTACTTATCCTTATTGGTCCCGTCCATACATGCTGCCACGGGGTCATATTATAAATGTCTGAAAATCACGACTCAGAATGTGACATTGAAGGGTTAAAGGACACAAGGATTTCTGTGGCTGTTGAAGAGCATACCCCCTGAAACTGACATATCTTTTTTCATAGATGGAGTATAAATGAACCTTAAATGGACACTGTTGTGTGGATTATTCCTCCTACCTTGGTGAGGTTCACATCTCATCTCTCCAACTCCGTTGCCATAGCAATAACAGCGGTAATAGATGTTATGGATGACTTTGTCCCATGACTCTCCGATCTGGTGGTACGCTTTGGTCTGTGGCTCCTGACACTGATCTGTTGTTGATAAAACGCAGAAAAAGTTTGGAATTTTAGATCTCAGCCGAAAACATAATTAACATTCTTATTCCCAAACCGCTCAGTTTATGCTCCACCGAACGCACCGATAGCGTCACACTTCCAGCGGCCGCGCTCCTGTCCAAAGCAGGTGCAGTTCATCATGTAGCCCTCATCATGGCGTTTGGAAAATTCTTGGTTTACTTCGTAGTTCAAGCCATCGACAATGCACTGGTCTGGGAACATGAAGGAAGGAGTCAGGCCAAAAAACATTTCCACTCCACCGTCACATTACTCTTTAAGAGATAATGTCCAAAGTTTTTTGGACAATTCCGTTTTTTGATATCTGACCTTGCAGCTGTGAGTGAGCAACGCAGCTCCACTGGCCAAGGCCATTGCCCAGGCATGTGCACTCCATCATGTGACCCAACACATCATGGCGTTTGTCCCACTTGTCGCCTACACGGTGCATTACTCCATCATTGGTGGTACACAACTCCTCATGGACTACGTGAAGAAAAACAGGAGAAAAAAAAAAAAAGGTAAACTACAAGTACTTTGCTCTGTGTGCTTGTGGTGTGTGGTTTTGATAAGTCCACTAAATCCACTATGTGTGCGAGTAATCAATGATGTTCAGTAACAGCCTTGATCAAGTCCAGACCACAGCTTATCGTAAAGCGTATCTCCTTATGAGAGCAAAACATTTTCGGGTTGAAAGAACACCTTTATAAAGAGATAAAATACAACGCTGTGCCATCAGTGTCTAATTTATTAGACATGCCTCATTTCAAATGTTTGCAATCCATCATAAAATGTAATGACATGTCTTCATACAATAAAAAATTTACTTCTTATTTTAGTTGTAATTGAACAAAATGAATAATTTACTACTAAATAACTGCTTTCTTTGATTTCAGATACTGCATGTCAGTATCCAATTTTTTGCTCACAGCGAATGTGATTGCATTTTTTTGCTTGTGGGAGTTAATTATTTAATCTAAAATATGAATACTGTATACAAAATTTGCATTATAGGGTTCACATTTGATTGCTTATTACTTAACCTATTATAATGGAATTTTGGATTACCCCATGCAGTACATCCAAAGTACCACTAGGGACACATGCAGCTATTTGAGGAATACTGATCTTTAACATAAATTGATAGAAAGAAAAAATTACAAAAACTTCCAACTGCATGTATGTATTGTATAGCGGTTTGGTTACAAACGAGAACCAATGGTTTCTACTTAAAGTCCCCCCTAATGAGTAAAATATTTAACTATATTGAAATAATATACAGTAAATACCAAATAGATCTCTTTATGTAGATTAATCCGAGCCAATGGGACAAAATCAGACACATGGTTGGGTAAATGTATAAAACATACTTTCTTAAGCAATAAGAGGACTTAATGAGTGAAATATGAACAATTACAGAAAAATATGACACATCATATGATGTCATATGACAGAAAATATGACATGGGAGGAAACGGTTATTTGGGAGATAAATTTCGCCCTGGTGGCAAAAATTTTGCAACCGACATTTCCCCAAATCAATCCAGTTCTTTCTCGCACTAACGTCTATGCATGTATGAAACAAAAAAAAAGTAAAAAAGAAAGCATTGCGACGGCGATGATGATTCCATAATATCCCCTTTTCAGGGATATAATTAATTTTGTGTGTAAATTTTGTTACGAACCCGAATGTCGTCGCTGAATCGCTGGAATGTTTAAACCAGCGTTGGTTTCACTTTCTTTACATCAAAAAGATAGCGCTTTTTCAACATTTTTAGCCATTACACATAAAACCACCTGAAGGATTTAGATGAAACGTGGTAAGAGGTTTGGGTATTTAGCAATGAGGAAACATCTCAAGGCTTAAAGAACCATTTATGTCAGCCAGAATCTGAGCTGCCGTGAAGGAGGGTTGGGCTCCCTGAGTGCTGTCTAGTTCTTTATAAGATTATGTCTTTGTTTAGTCATTCAGCATTCATCATACAGGAATAATAGCCATTTGTTCTAAAGTAATCAAAGCTTCGAGCAACTTCCAGCATGAAGAAAGCAAGCGCAAACACTCACCAGCCATGGGACAGAATCCAAAGTGCTGGTCTGTGTCGTAGTCTTGGGTGGTACCGCACCATCTCATGCCATCACGCCGCCCATCTGAGGTGCAGTCGGTGTAGTTACGGCCGCTGTAGAGGAAGGGGAACTGGCACAGGGCGGCATTGGAGTTCCCACCTCGAGTTATCACAATAGCTGGAATACAGGTGGAAGAGATGAGTTACTGTTTCTCTCTGATCTCTGATACAACAACTGACCTCCACTCTGCCTATTCAGTTTAATCATGAAGCTGCAACCCTGATATATATTGTTTTACCCGACTATTTTGATATATTGATGGTCTAGAATCACTGCTGACTGTTCAAACTGCATCTTTTATTTTTTCCATAGTCTTTTGTAAGGCATCCTTGAGAAGAGATTAAGTGCATTATTATTATTATACTATTATTATGCATAATTCTGCACCAATATAGTCAGCTGAATACTTCTTTTTTTTTTTCACTTCTTTTGATTATTTTTTTTTTCCTCCAAGCTACCATGTCATGTCTTCTTTAAAGTTATAAAGGTGATGCCGATATTTGCTCCAACATTATACCACCCATAGCTTCAAAGCTGACATTTTTCATACCAAAAGCTACATATGTCTATGCAACACAGAGTGGAAACTCTGGAAAATTCCCTTCCCTTATGTTCAAAAGCCAAAGGAATTTCAGTGTGATGGAATCTTAATGAATCCGTGTTCCTGAATCTCACCGTTCTTCTCAGTGCAGAAGGAGTACTGTTTGTTCTTCGCATAGTCTGAGGATGTAGAGCACCAGAGCTGCCCGTCTGTCCGTCCGTCTGAGGTGCAGGAATAGTAGCTCTTTCCCCTGAAGATGAACGGGAACTCACATGGCTGACCGTTTGAGTTGCCGCCATAGGCCTGGTTTCTGTTCTCTGCAGCGAGAGGAGAGGGAAGAGCAGCAAAACAGTAATTATATTGGCGATAAAGAAATGTCACCCACGACAGCATATTCCCCTTTTATGAAAAAAATAAAAACAGATCCCCCTAGGGAGTAAAATAAGACTTATACAAGATATATATCCCCTAATCGATTCATATGCACCAAATCTGGACTAAATCGCACCAACTACTAGCAAGTCATCTCCAAAAAAATTTGATTTCCGTAAAAAGAGCCGAACCCCAGTGAGTAAAACATTAACTATTTCAGTAAAACATTTCAAGATGGATCTCTTCGAGTCGATTCATATGCACTAAATCAGAACTTAATCGGATCAACGGTTGAGAGATTATGGCCCGAGCGCTCTGATTTTGGAGATATCGTTCCCCCTGGTGGCAGACATATGCAACTGACGTTTTCCAAAATCTTCCTTGCACCATGGTCTCAAGGGATTTAAGATTTGAAAGTTATACTTGAAATAGTTTTTGAGTTATCGCGTTAACAGGCAGCGGCGATCCCTTATAATTCCCGACATCTCTGGGATATAATTATTGTGGAGACAAATCAACGCGCATCCAATTGTGATCTTATCTGATTGTTGTGACAGGCATTGTATTCTCTCAAATTCATGCTACTCTGCTTCTCTACCTCCCCTCCTGTACTCACCCCATTCTTGACAGCTGAATCCGTTGCCCAGACAGGTGCAGAGCATCTGCTTGCCTCCCTGGTTTCTGAACCAGCGCTGTCCATCGTAGTACGCGGTTCCGGATTCTGTGCGGCACATCCCCTCAGTGATGGGTGCGGGCAACAGCAGAGCCTGGGTTGGGGCGACCGCGACACTGCTTGTGACTGGAAACCATTGAAAAGAGGAAAAGATTAGTAAATGTCAAGGCTGTGAATGCTCAGAGGACCATAATAAAGCTTAGCAAAGATTCTTCCTCACCTCTGCCGGCGTTGTGTCTCTCACACTTCAACTCTCCACGTCCATTTCCATAACACTGACACTGAACGTTTTGTCCACTTGAGTCCTTCTTTGTCCACGTTTCTCCGATACGGTAGGTGCTCCTGGTGTCCTGGTCATTGCATCGGTCTGGTTGGAGAACGACAGTGTTAAGCAGCAGGAATGACAAAGCGTGAGTTCATGTGAGCGTGTTCCGATTCTCCTTACTCCTCGAGCTGCATGTGATGCGTCCATTTCCCTCGCCCAGACAGGTGCAGTCCAGCATCATCCAGCCCTGGTAGAGTTTCTCCCACGTCTCCCCCACGACGTAAGATGATGCGGCGTTGTCATAGCAGCGCTCAGCTGCAACCCGAAAACACATGTGAGTGTTCATGTATGACATCGGCAATTTTAGAGAATAAACCTCATATAAATCAACCGATAATTTTCTGAATAAACAAATGAAATTAACATCAATAACCATGGGGGGGATTCATGCCTCTTCAAGTTTACTTTATTTGTGGACTCAAATACACAAATACTGGTATCAAACACAGTCAGAGAACATACCGTATGTGTGAATGCGTGTGTGTAGGTGTGTGTTTGTGTGGGTTGGGTTGGGGGGGGGCTGAAAGCAGCTGAATGTACTGTAAAAAGTTGCTTGTTTAAGTTCAATTATTAAACCCTGAGCCCTGAGTAATCCAGGAAGTCGGCCATTTTGAATGAAATCTGCCCTTTTTAGGTATTTTTTACTGTTTCCAACCTAATCGATTTCAAATTTACTTGCTGATTGACATGTTAAGACCATAAGTATTAGAAGTTATCATAAGCTTGTCTTTTTGGTGAACGGTCTCAACACAATACACGGTCACCATCACTGGATAAGAGTCTCGCCCTGAAGACGATCAATATGACAATATTCAGTTACAGTGAAAGCTCCATCGGTTGGCAAGAGGAAGCTAGCCTCAAGGGCCAAAAATAATTTGAATAATATGAAGTTTTATGCCATGGTGATGAGTCAGACCTGGGTTTACATGCAGGTGTCCGACGGGCAGTTTTAATTTCTATGCACATCTGCATTCCAGGGCTCGTATGGACAGCAGCAGCGGGTTTAAAGAGTTGAAAATACTCACACACAGGTTTGCACGTCCACTCTCCTTTGCCATTTCCAAGACACACACAGTCCAACATGTATTCGGCTGTGTCGTGAGGCCTCTGCCAAGTGTCTCCAATTTTATAAGACCTCCCACCTTCATGGCATCGATCTGTGAATATGACCAAATTAGAGGCTCCATTGGTACCATCCTTAATGTGGACTTGTATATATAAAGATATAAGATTGGATAAGATACAGTGTTACAGCAGCAAATAACGATGAAGAGCTCAGTAGAAAAAAAATGAACAGATTAAGAGTTATATGTAAACAGCAAAGTACTGAACAGTATTTATCATTATCGAAAAGGGTTTTTCACAGATAACAGTTAATATTGCACATAGTATCTATCTATTTATCTATCCATCCATCCATTATCAGCTAGCTAACTAGCTAAAGCTAGCCCACAGTTAGCTAGGTAGCTAGATTAGCCTAGTCTATAGATAGCTAGATATTTTAAAAAAAAAGAAAAAGCATTGCAGCTGGGAATAAATCTTTTTCTTGCAGATGAGTGAGTTGTGTGTTTGCGTTCATTATTTTTTTATTACAATATAAGTAACCCATATAATTAAAACAACCTGATGTTTGACGTAATGAGCGATTTATTAAATGCTTGTTGGCACACAACTCAAACACAAAGCTTCTACCTCTTCAATTTGAATTAACTATCCCTAAATGTGTTTATTGACGTGTTTTAGAGCTACTTTTATCAAACTTCCTACTGAATTCTGACCTGCAGGCGGTTATTACTCGGGTCACTTACTTGCAATGGTGCAGCTGATCTTGCCACGACCAGAACCAATACAGGTGCAGTCCCACATCATGCCCTCCTTTGGTCTCTCGTAGGTTTCACCCACCCGGTATGTCCGGTCATTGTATTTATCATAACAGGACTCCTCCACTGCGAGGAGAGCAGAGGAAACGTTCAAATGTCAGGACCGTGTCATTGAGCACCTGTGGTGGATATTGCTGCCTCGTGCGTAAAGACGCGCAGATGATTAAAAAGAGAATATCTCTGTTTTTGTTTTTTTCTCTGCCAATTTTTAAGGATTGTGTTGTATTCGTGATGTGATTACTTTTTAAGTTACTTCACGGGAAAAAAGTTTAGAAATGTGTTAGAGCTAACAGTACTACTCGTTTCAGAGTGGGGTTTAATTGATTTTTAATGACCTGCTGACACTTTTTCTGTATTAAAAAAAGACGGACCTTCAGGTTTGGTTACACATTTGATGCCCGCTTCTCCGTTGCAGGTGCACACCAGCATTCTACCCAGGTACGGTTTCTCCCACTGGTCGTTCAGTCTGTAGGACCGACCGTTCTCCTCACAGCCCACTGAACAAATCACACGTAACAGGAATATTCTCACATGCGATGAAAGATTTTCACCGTAAAACAGCATTAAATATGGGTTAATAATGCTCATTGGAAGAAAAAAAAAGAAAAAGGAATAGTCTCAAATTAAGAGTGAAATAAAAAAAAATGATCAGGAATATAAAAGGTTTCCGTTTTGGCGCAGAAATTAATTTTATGCTCCATTAAACATATTCAAATGTTTTCACATTATGCTTAGGTTAACTCGGGTACCAACCTTGAGTAACGGCCGACGAGTCCCGTAATTCAGGAAACACCTGATACTGACCAGTCTGTCTTGCGCTCCTATTTGGCCCGCAGTGGACTGCGCTCATTCCGCACAGCGCCACCAGTAACCCCGCCACTGGGCTACTAATCATTTTGGGAGAAAATTAGAATCTGAAGTAAAGGAGGAAAAAAAAAAGCTAGTTAACAAAGCGAGGTAAAAAAGAATGGAGTGCAGAACTTCGGCTTAACTTGGAGAGATCTATTATTGTTAATTTTTGTCCCTTTCTTCATCCGCTGCCTACCTGCAGCCGGCGCACTGGACTGAGGCGAAGGGAGCGCATCGTTTTTATACCCGGACCGCCGCCGCAGACTGTGGAGGGGTGGGGTTTTTCTTTTTCTTTTTCTTTTAATTGGAGCTTATACGACCCGCCCGAGCATGGGCAACACTCACACTCGACACTTCGCTTTCACTTAACAGAAAAGAAGTCTCAAGAAAGAAAAAAAATAAAAGATCATGTTATGAACGTACATCATTGTCTGAAGTCTGCTGGCGTGATAATGGAATAGATTAAAAACGTCCTGGAAAAAAATATATAAATCAAAACAAACCATCGTTTCAATGAATCCCACAAATTGCTACTACCTGGAAAACTTGGGTGCTAGAATGTAAATTATGATACATCATCTTTTCTGAGACTTTTTGATGTAAACATCCGGGTTAATACTTTTTTTTCAAATCCACACTATCAAAACAATAAGTAGATGTAGATTAATCTTAAATATAACAAAAACATTCTTTTCAAACATTCAATTGCAACTCGCTCAGTACCATGCATTCCCAATCTCTGGAAGCTTTGGATTTGTGTAACTGTTCACCCAAAAATAACTCTTCGAATCAACTTAAAACAGCATTTCCACTTGATTAAAGGTGCAGTGTGGAAGGATTTAGTGGGGATTTAGTGACATCTAGTGGTGAAGTTTGAGATTACAACTTATTTTGCAAATCAGCACCCATTAATGATGTCATTCTGTCAAGAGATGGGGGTTCCTTTATTCATTCATGTATTATCAGTAACCACTTGTCCTTGTCGGGGTTAAGGGGCTTGGAGCTTATCCTAGCTGACATTGGGCGAGAGGCAGGGTACACCTTAGAGGATTAGCTGGCGAGGTCCAGCCAGGGATGGGCTGCTCTGAAGGTCGCAGCCAAAGCTCCAACCTTCTTCCCTGTGAGATTCCTGGGAAGGAGTCCTGAGCTGTGGACTACCGGATCCTTCCATCTACCTCTAAACAAAGAATCTTCATGTATCTATGTATGTGTGTATGTATGTATGTATGTATGTATGTATGTATGTATGTATGTATGTATGTGTGTATGTATGTATGTATGTATTTGTGTATGTATGTATGTATGTATGTATGTATGTATGTATGCATGTGTTTATGTATGTATGTATGTATGTATGTGTTTATGTATGTATGTATGTATGTGTTTATGTATGTATGTATGTATGTGTGTATGTATGTATGTATGTATGTATGTATGTATGTGTGTATGTATGTGTTTATGTATGTATGTATGTATGTGTTTATGTATGTATGTATGTATGTATGTATGTGTGTATGTATGTATGTATGTATGTATGTATGTATGTGTGTGTATGTATGTATTTATGTATGTGTGTATGTATGTATGTATGTGTTTATGTATGTATGTGTGTATGTATGTATGTATGTGTTTATGTATGTATGTATGTATGTATGTATGTATGTATGTGTGTATGTGTTTATGTATGTATGTATGTGTTTATGTATGTATTTATGTATGTATGTATGTATGTGTTTATGTATGTATGTATGTATGTGTTTATGTATGTATGTATGTATGTATGTGTTTATGTATGTATGTATGTATGTGTTTATGTATGTATGTGTGTATTTATGTATGTATCTATGTATGTATGTGTGTGTGTGTGTGTATGTATGTATGTATGTATGTGTGTATGTATGTATGTATGTATTTCTTTGGGGGCATTTAATATATAATAATATGTAATATCTTAAATAATCAAAATTTACCATAAAAAGAAAAAATGTTTGTTTTTTAAACAAAACAAAACAAAACAAAAAATCCAGTTTACAAAAATTCTATCAACTTTTATTTTTATTTCTTGGAAAACAATTTTCAATTTTAATGAGATTTTTGGATTTTGGGAAAGCATGTTTTTAGAAAACGATTTGACCAATATTAGCCTTTATTGGTTGTATAAAGTCTTTAATAAAGTAAAAAAAAAAACATAATTCTGTTTAGTAAGTGCATATTAATGGTTTTATATGCCAAAAGAAAAAACCCTACTTATTGATTAGGACTTTCTCAATAGCCATGGTTAATGCCTCCTCCTCATGGCCCCTTTGAGCCTTGGTGTCCCCCAGGGCTCTATCCTTGGCCCCTTTCTCTTCCACTAGCTCAAATTATGAACAGGTTCTGTCACATCCTTCAATAAGAAATAGAAACTCAACATGAGCTCAAACAGTCGATCAGGACGTTAAAGGGTTAATGAAATGAATTTATTAATGAAAATCCATTTATTTTATGCATAATACATGTTAAATTCAAGTAAATGTATAAGTCAGTCAATTTCCTTTTTTGACTATTGTGAAAAACTGTATTATGATATACGGCAGCATATCCATACATTCTTTATTTTATCATTTAAATCATTGCTGTGATTCAGCTGTTTTAGCCATTACATCACACGGAGGTTTACTTTGCTGCATCCTAAATGAGCAGAGACTTTTAGGAACCGGAGAGAAGAGTTCACTGAATGAGGAAGACTTTAGCTCCAGATTGAGTGGCCTGCTGCTGACCAAACAAAGTCATATATATCTGTCCATGTTGAAAAATCAAAGGCAATCATCATTTTTCTGCAGACTGTATGTTGAGCCGTTGCTCTGGAGATGTTCCTCTCATTAGCGCCACTGTTAAAAATAGGTGATAAATTGATTGTTGTACAAAAAATTGTGTAAAAAATTTGTTGTATTTTTAAGAACATTACACAAAGAATATTCCTTGATAATAAAATCAATACACATATTTCGTCACGTTTTGGAAATTCATTATAATCATGACTGACTTTGATTATACAAAATATAATGCACACTTAACCATTTAATTATATTCAACATATTGTACATTTTACCATGTAATTAACCTGTCCTTATACTCAATGTATTGTATATTTTACTACATAATTACCATGTAATTATACTCAATATATTGTATATTCTACCATTTAATTAATTCAATACATTTTATACTTTACCACTTAATGATTTTTAAAATATTGTACACTTTTCCACATAGTTACCATGTAATCTACATTCAATATAATGTACACTTAACCACTTAACTACAATATAATTATGCCCAATATATGTATATTTTAACATTAATTACTTCAATACATTCTATACTTTACCATGTAATTATATTAAATATTTTGTGTACCTTACAATATAATTACCATGTAATTACACTCATTATATTTTGTACCTTACCATGTAATTACTATGTAATTATTCTCATTATATTGCGTACCTTACAATGTAATAACCATGCAATTATACTCAAGATTCTTTATATGTAATTACATTTAATGTAGTGTATATACTGTATATGTAAATAAAAATTGTAATTATGGGATAAATTGGAATAGAATGGCTAAATTGTTCAAACAGACACATACACACACTCAAACACACATACAGACACACACACGCACACACTTCTCATTTTTAGTTATGTACCAACCCAGGGTCTGTGTGAGGTTAATGTGTGGGATGTTATGTCTCCGCCAAGAAATGAAATATTTTTGAAGACAAAGTGCAAAATGGGAAGAAAAAAAAAAATCTGATGCTGACCACAGCAAGCTGCTTAGGTCATGCCTTGGTGAGAGAGCAGCTGCTTACATTAAACACACAAAAGGTTCTGCTCTCCTGTCAGACTAGGATGTAATAATTCCTGCTACAAGGAATTACTTGAAGACTGAAGCAGATGGTTGAGGGGGAACGGTTAAAAAAAAAAAAAAATATCCTAGATTATAAAGTTAATGCTGCGGACTCACAAATCTCTTTTTTAAGGACTCCACGTTCTTTCCACTTGCGAAACCGCTCCAAACTGTGGAGAATCAAGATATCATTTTCATTTTCACTGCCGTAACCCGATGCTTGATGTACTGAACCTGTTTCGAGGATGAACCGGTGTAAAAGTCTAAACACACGAGACTTTCAGTACCACTGGTTCGGTGTATTTGGGTCGTGACTTAACTGACTTGGCGGTCAGATTTATGGGCTGTCAACAGACGGCTGCCTGGCTTCTATCAGAGTGAACGACTTCATCTCTTTTCTCTCTCTCTCTCTGTTTTCCATACCTTACTTCCATTTTTCACCCGAGGCTAAAAATCCTCTCTGGTCGCTTTCACAGGGATTTGTGTTTACTGTCAGTAAGAGTGATTTGTGATTGGGGGGCTGAGTGGAGTGAACCCCCTCTCATAATCCTTGATGGAGTAGAATTGGCATGACTGTGGAGTGTTTTTTTCTACCATGCAGATTTTGAGATTTGGTTTGCTTACTTTTCAGCCGGGCATGATTTTTCTACTAACTTCAAAACGTTCACTTGAGTTAGAGAGTTAGTTAAAAATAAATCCATGCTGTCGTCCCCAAAAGCAAGATTATATCCCCGAAAGACCCCAATCCCCTCCGTTGTACAAGCAATCCGCCTGATTGAACTTCTCAAATTTAATGCAAAGTTATGTCCAAAAAACTGTGAATTTTTTCCCCTTTTGAATAAAATATGAACTATTAGACTATACAAGGTAGAAACCATTCCTTGAAACCGTTCATATGCACCAAAGTTGGAATAAATCGGACCAACAGTCCAAAAAAAATTATTATTTTTTTTTTTGTAAACAAAAATGATGTCTCTGATTCTGCAAGCCTCGGCTCCTCAGGTAGGGAGTTCAACAACAGAGAGACCCTCATTGAAACAGATGAGGGTCTTTTTGGATTTAAAGAGACATAGAACTGTGCATCGTCAGCATAACAAGGAGACAGGATTTTATCTTTGCTTATATTCTGACCCAGTCGCAGCATGTATATGCTAATATGTGAATTTAGAGAGAATCCTATTTGATAAGTAGGATTCTCTAATGCCCACCCACTTTTCAAGCCGATCCAATAGGATCGCGTGATCTACTGTATCAAAAGCCGATAAGATTCTGGTCCGACCGTCTGACCGTCTGATCTTCTGACCGTCTGACCGTCTGACCTTCTGACCTTCTGACCTTCTGACCTTCTGAACTTCTGACCGTCTATCTGCCTGTCCTTCTGTCTGGTTCTGGCTGATGCGTCCAGCTTCCTGCCTGGAGACATGAGAGTGTTAAAATTTGAGAAATTCGTAGATTCTCAGTCAAAAAAGGAACATAAAATCCGCTGCGCATTGACAGGCCTGTAAATTTGAGATAGAAAACACGAAGTTGCTCAAATGTTCAAACGGCTGCGAGGCGAACAGGAGGCGGTTGAGCAACACGATTTCAGCGTGTCAGCGTTTTCACTGCTAACTGTCAGCACTCACGTCTGAATCACTGTGGATTTTCAGCACAGGATGTGAAGAGCATCTGCTAGTCTGCTGATGACAAATGCTAGAGGAGGAAGCCAGCGGGCTGCTCGTGTGGAGACGAACACTCTGACGAAGCATTTCCCCAAAAATCTCACAACACAGCGCGACAATAAATAGTTACCATGGGAACCAGTTTGGATGGGAGCATATGGAGAGTGACAGCGAGGTTCGGGCTTGATGAGTGAGGGTGAGTGATAGCGATGCTTCATCTGATGAATTATATGTCGAGTCGAGGTGAGGAAACCGCCGCGTCAGAAGTGCGAAGAAGAGCAGCACATTAAATATTGAATCAGTCTTTTTTGGGAAAAGATCTCGGGGTGTTTGAAGTCGGAGTTCAATCCACATTCCCGTGCCGGGTTTTAAGATGTTACGGGAAAATGTTTCAACATAACGTCTTTCAGGTTTTCAAACGCAAAACACAACAAAACACTTTAACTTCCGTGAGTGTGTTCATTGTGTTTTTAATGCGCACCGATCAGCCATAAAATTATAACCACTGACAGGTATAGAAAATCAATGGCACCTGTGGAAGACAACGTGGAAGGCTTTTCCACGTTGTCGGATCCCACAGAAGAGCTACTGTAGCACACATGCCTGAAAAAATGAATGCTGGTTCTAGAAAGGTGTCAGGGCATTAAACGCATTGCAAAGCTGTTTTGGGAAATAAAGGCGGGGCTTATTAGGCTGGTGGTTATGTTTTATCATATTGTTATTGCGGATGTGATGGAAATGAGATTAGGAATATGCCATAGTTGTGGTATTGTGGTATTGTTGATGTATTACTTTAATTTGAAGGGCCAGGGTTCCACGTTTTGTGTTAATGTTTGCTGTTTTAATTTGTTTTAATTTGTAGTTGGTTCTTCACTCTTCCCTACTTTTTTTTAAATGTAAATCCTCATTAAGTTACTGAATAACTCAGGTGGAAACAAGACAAGAATTCGCCTCCAGGGAACGGTCATATGTTTATCTTCCTTTCAGCACCGTTTTGGTTTCCATTTACTCAAAAAAATATATATTTAACTTCTGAATACTTCACTTCTTCTGTCTCCTGTTTGGTAGGCATGAAGTTAGCCACAGCTAAAAGTAGTGGTAATGAGAGTTATTTGTGTGAAACCAGGCCTACGCTGTCATCACCGATGACTACATATCCACAAAAAGCCCCTCATCCCCTGCATTGTATAAAATGAACCGATGGACGATCGATGGAACGACGCTGCTGATGTCATAAAACAGCGAAGATGCTTAGATGAAGGTCAGTCTGTGGATTCATCATTCATGTGAAACAACAACCTTCAGACAGTACAGTAGATGTTCAGGTGGGGCTTTAGATCTGCAATCTAAACTCTTGTTTACTGGTGATAAAGGAAGAGTTCCACCTCTTCCACCTCTCTATACTGATCTAAGATCAGCCCCCTCCCACTGCAGAGCTCTCTGAATGCTGACCTTTGCCCTCCGCCGCTGCAGACAGCTGTGTGTCCTCATCCTAGTCACAGTTGATTCCTCCATCAATCAAAGCTGACATGAGCTGCGCTGTCATTTCCAGGGCAGTTTCCTTCAGTGACGCCTCTCCTTTCCTGCAGGGATGTGGAAACCTTGTCTGTACTTTCATACCACTTTGCACCCGGTGCAAATAAACACGTCTTTGATCGGGTTACTGACGTGTTTACATTTTAATGTGTGTTTGTGCGAGAGAGGAAGACGAAACGGGTAGAAAAAAAGGGAAATGTGGTCCTGGTGGAAGGGTACGTGTTGTGCTCCTCCTCTCAGACAGTCCAGGGCTTCACAGTCAGTTTGCTCAGTGTGAAATGGAGAAATTGAGCTTTTCCTGTGGGGTCAGTTTCCCAGACTGTTGCTGATGTTTTAATATGCATAATGGGAAAAATAGAGGAAAAAACATCTTGTTTACCCACTCAAATGGAAAGTGGTCACTTTGTGAGTCTTTTAAAATGAGGGTTGAACATGTGTGCAGAATTTGGGACCAATGTGAAAAACCTCTGTCTCCTTTCCCACTCACACGTCATCTAAGACTTATTAGTTCCCCGAAAAGAGGATATTACCGAGTCGTCATCACCGCCACCGCCACCGCCACCACCGCCGCAGGTCCTTCGTGTTAACTCGATAACTCAAGAATTATTGCAGGAATAATTTCCCCCCATAGACCTAAGTACAAGGAAGAATAGGATTGATTTTGGGAAGTAAAATCATAGAATTTGGGCCATAATTTCTCAACTGTTTGTCTCATTTAATCCAAATTTGATGCATATGAAAAGAAATCCAGGAAATGTAACTCGTGTATTTTTAATATTTTGATCTAATATTACTTTTTATTATTTTTGAATAAAAAACACTGATGCTCAGACATGACTTCTTAACTATTGGTCCGATATAGTCCAAATTTACCTAAAGGAGACCTAACTTGTATTTCTCACATTTTACTCTAATAGTTCATATTTCACTCTCTGGGGGTTTGGGTTGCAAAAAAAAAGAAAATCCTGTTTTTACACAAGGCCACAATTCATCAAGTTAACGAGCAGCTCGTCAGCGGAGAGGGTGGGGGGGGGGTGTATTCACACAGACGGGGGAATATTTACAAAGGACGTATAGTAAGTGTGCTGATCTTGGTCAGTCGTGTTACTCAAACCGTTGGTGTCCGGCGGCGACGTGCGGTTTTTGCTTGGCTCCATTCCTGCAACCTGCCAGCCTCACCACGCCTCACCGAGGAGGCTGTCCTCAGAGCTACAGCAGGAAGGAGACAAAGACGGGATCAGAGTGGACACAGACTTTGCAGTGAAACAGGCCGATGAGCAAACAGCCAACAGTCTGATATAACCTGCAGAAAAACACAAACACATTGTTGTGCGGAAATTCCTTTCCGCTATAAAAGCCGTACCTGTCTGAGTCAGATTGGGTCTTTGTCCAATTTAGTATTTTCCACGTTTTTTTTAAAATAAATTCAGCTTTAATCCATTCATTATTTTCTATTTCACTGTGGTTTATTAGCAAGAAGGCTGGTTTCTCCAAATTACTGCAGGCAACAACCGAGAGAATGTTCCAGCTCTCCTGCAGGCCTTTTTACAAATACCAGAAATCATAACAATGACGTTAACTTTGTAAACTCTCTAATTGTCACACTCTTAATCACATTACATAGAGGACAATAATGTGAAATAAATTCAAATTCAATGAATGCCTTTAACCCATAGAAGAGAAGCAGGAGGGGCAAAAATTGGGATTCAGGGTCTCGCTCAAGGACCCTACGACATGCAGTCAGCAGGTGCTGCAATCAAACCACCGCGTTTTATAGTTCGCTACAGCCGCCTACTTTTAAGACCCAAAAAGTTTTTACCCCCCCCCAAAATATAGCCAATCCTATTGATACATTTTGCAATGGCCTGTTTATACCTGCCGTGAATGTGATACGCCATGCCAAGTGTACGTGTGTTTGTTATTATAGTTACGTGTTCTGGGATATTATGTAATGGTCCTTGCCGCCATGTCCATCACAGATCCTTCGTGTTACACAGACACTCAAAAAAAAATTCCGTGAATCATTTCCAAATTTTATACCCCCATATAGATCTGAGTGCGGGTAAGAACTGGATTGATTTTTGAAAAAAACGTCAGGTAAATATTTCCGCCACTAAGGGGAGCTTTATCTCCAAAACCCCATTTATCGCACCATAATTTCTCTGCTGTTCATCATCATCATCATCATCATCAACATCTGTATTAATATAGCGCCAATTCACAATAACAGTTGTCTCAAGGGGCTTTCCAGAAAGTTGGTCCGATTTAGTCCAAATTTGGTGCCTATGAATTGACTTGAGGAGACGTATCTTGAATATATCATATTTTGCCCCAGTAATTCATATTTTACTCACCCAGGTGAGCTCTTTTTACAAAAAAACCCCCAACAGTTTTGAACGTTACTTCCCAGTCATATGTCCGATTATGTCCAAACTACACAACGAGATCTATCTCATCGAATGTATATATATTTATCTTATAAATATATTAGTTCACCTAAATAGTTCATATTTTACTGATTAGGAGGAGCTTTGTGTGGAAGACACAGTTTCTCATCGGCGACTTCCCAACCATAAGTCCGATTTAGTCTGAATTTAGCACAAGGAAATCTGTCTTCTTTTAATACTGGGCTCAGAAAAAATAATTAACTGTATTGATATTCTTGAGTCTCTATGGGATCTGATCTTGCAGCATATTGCTGACTACATAGAAATAGTTCGGTTGAGTCAATAAGGACTGTTTGAGGTTATTAATATAAGTCATATTTAATTTGAGGAGTTCAATCAGGAGAATTGCTTGTGCAAGGCAGGGGATTGGGGGCTTTTCAAGGATAAACTCTTCTTGTAGAGGATGGCAGCAGTGGGTTAATTTGATTATATGATAAATGGGCTTCTGTGCCTGCGCTCCCCCGGAGTCTTGGATCACCACTGGCCAAAGATCCGCCACCCGGACCACCACAGATATGCACACAAACATGCACAACCACACCGGAATCTTTCCTGCAACTGAGCTCCGATGATGCAGCACCAGTTTCCAGAGTGATGAGAAATGTCATTGGTCTGTGCCTCGCCGTCAGCATCACCGTTACTCACCCATCCCCGTCTAGACGGCGTAGACGTGCCAGCTCACCTGGGGCGGGAGGGAGGAGGGGGCCCACCTGCCTGAGGTCAAACGGCTTTATAAGGCAAGCTCTGAGGATTCTATTAACATAAATAGTTTTGGGCCTGGTGAGATTGAATGATCAGGAGAGGTTTGAGAATCTACTGAGTGGTTCATTCATGCATACTGCTACGCTGACAGACCCCTGTGTCATGAAAAAAAATCACATTTACAGACCGCCGCCGCCGCCACTTCAACCCACTCAGATAGTCAGACGCCTCCACAAATATGCGTATTTATAGAAATACACAGACACCTTAGCAAACACAGTCTGCAAAGTGATGTTTGTTCTCAGCCTCCACAAAGGGGCGTGTCCAGAAGGGGGGCGTGGGGTGGGGGAACTCTCAGTGGGCATCCGATTATCCTAAAATATAATGGCTATCGTTCACTAATGAGAAACAGGAGGTCAGTTAGAACCAGAGTATTTGATGAGGGGTTTGAATCGGTTTCCCTCACAAACTATTTCATCAATCCTTTTTAAATGTTCTACCTGCAGAGGTAGATAGAGCTTAATGCGAGGGAATAACTGGATTTCATTTTGGGAAGGTCAGCTGAATATTTCTGCCACTAGAAGTAGATTTATCTAAAAACAAAAAAAAGTTTTCAAATCATAATTCCTCAACCTTTAGTCCGATTTAGTCCAAATTTAGTGCATGTGAATCCACTGGAGGAGATCCATTTATTTTACTCCAATAGTTCCCCTCACTAGGGGAAGCTTTGCCGTGAAAAACTCTGTTTTTATAACATATCTTGAGAAATTAAATCAGGAAAATTATTTGTACAAAACAAAAAAAACAAAAACAAAATCTAATTAAATCTAAAATGAAATGAATAAATACTTAAAAAGAAAAATGAAGAGGAAAGAAGTGAACTAAACTGACCCATGAAAAAAGGGGCACCTGCATGAATGGTGCATCTTAAATAATCCAATTTTTATCGTCCTGACTTGTGTTTCTGTATCACCCCTCATCTCTCTCCACATAAATTACATCACACATGTCCCTCCTTTAAATAAATGACCTAAAGATGAAAAAGAAACATTATATAAACTGCTTTGGATTACTCAGAGCGCTGCCCCTTTATATATAGCCATCATTTATGTGAAAAGTCTAAGGAAAATATTACCAATCTTGTGAAATTTTCTACAAAACGCCAAATTTGAACAAATCTGTCATCTTTATTTTCCGTCGCTAGACTTGAATACGATTGTGCAGTCTTCTTTTCCCTGCTGAGCAATAATATCAATCCTTATTAGATAAGCTGATAAATCCTATAGCAGGAGCGTTTCTATAAGCCAAAGTCTATAACTCTTAGAACTTAAGAATTCCATGGGATCAAGATCCGACATTTAATCATTTAAATCTTTAGATTCACTTATATAATGTAATGAACTCAAAACTGTAAGACACTCTAAGATGCTCTTCTCATGTATGGAAGGATAAATAAATGCTGCATTGATGCTTTGTGGATTGGTGTGGGTGCATGCACATGTGTGTCATGACACTGCTGCATAAGTCGATGTCCCACATGAGCCAAAAAACACCGGCCCCTTTATTCAGTATATTAACCACACCTCCACAATCATCCGCACCTTTATATATATAAAAAAGTAAAAAAAGATATGCAAACATGTCTTTATTGTCTCTACCCTTGAACTTTAATTCAAATTATTCACAAAAATCTAACATAAGAAACCCATTATATTCTTAACCTTAAACAAATCTTTTTTCTCGAAAGCCTGTGTTTCACAATTAATTGAAATCCTGCGATTAAAAAGGTACATGAAGCATATTTACAGTCGTATATCATATTTATAGGTTGCACCTGTTTGAGCAGGAACTCAGAAGTGGTGAACAATGACTTCCTGTTTCAGTGTGGTATAAATATGAGGTGACGAATTATCTCTGATGCTCTTGAGAACGGGAAAGACCAGAGAACACAGCAGTGAAGATTTAAGAAAGAGTTGTAGAGCTTCACAAAAGCTGGCAATGGATACAAGAAAATCTAGCCTGGAAGAGGACGTGTCAACAAACTGACCCCATGAACTGAGGAGGGTGGACTGACGAAAGACTCTCCAAGGATTACAACTAGAGAATTGCAGAGGTCAGTTGGAGTCAGATCCTCTCCCTAACCACCATCAGATGGCTGGGACTTTCACTGGACCAAGGTCAGAGGTCAGATGACACCAAAGTTGAGCCTTTTGGCAACAAACATCAAACATGGATGTTGAATAGCAAGAAAAAAAGTCATAGAGAAAAGCCCCTCATACCCACTGTGACGTTTGGTGGTGGATCTCTGATGAATTGGGGCTGTTTTTCTTCCAAATGCTTTGGACATCTTCTTAAAAGACATGGTTCCATGGACTCCATCAAACACCAGCAGATACTGGATGAAGACCTAAAAGCCTCTGTCAGGAACCTTAAAGTGGGTCGTGGTTGGACCTTCCACCAGGACAATGATCTGAAGCTCACCTCAACATCAACCCAAGGAATGATTCAGAGATCACAAAATAAAGGTTCTGCCATCCCAGTCACCTGACCTGAACCCCACAGAACATCTGTGGGATGTGCTGCAGAGGAGAGTCCACAAGCGTGGACTTCAGAACCTGAAGGAGGTGGAGAGGTTCTGTGTGGAGGAATGGTCTCAGATCTTCTCCATGTGTTCTCAGACCTCATCACAACTACAGAAGGAGACTCAGGGCTGTTTTGGGGGTAAAAGGGGGCAATGAAGACATTTGGTGGCCGCCGTATTTGTTACATGTGGATGTTACAAAATCCTTCCTCCTTGACTTTGATTTGGCAGAAACACCTTTGTTAGTGTTACGTTTTGACACAGCTACTATAAATGATCAACAGTACCGCTTATCAGCCATGCCAGCATCGACCCAGCAGGACTGGGGAGGCTCGGTTCAGAGGGGGGAGGCTGAAAGGCAGAGCAGCTGCTGCTTAGGAGTCCTCTGAGTGGATCCTGGATCACAGTTCAAACCCAGGAAATTCATTCTACCGGCGGCTAGCAGTGAGGATATGATGGAGGGATCATCTACTTATCGGACGTTTGGTCATGGTGGTTCAATTCCCTGGCTCCTGTAGTCTACCAGCAAAATGTCATTGAGCAAGTTTCTAAACCCCAATTTCCTCCGAATGGCTTCTCTATTGGTAGGTGAATGATTTTTTTTCTGAATAGTTACCGCCTCTGTCACCACTGTATCTGTGAGTGGGTCAATGTTAAGATTCTGGAGTGGTCAGTCGGACCAGAATGGATTATATAACTACATTCCAGACCAGTGAGCTGGAGTATAGTTAACCCTTTAACATCCTGCTCAACTGTGCAGTTGTGCTTGTTTAGAGTAAGTAATTGTTATTGAGAGATGCTATCACTTCTTGTCAGTCTCAGCAGAGTCATCAGCCACGCCACCAGTCTCCATGCACCAAGGAAGGATAAACCAGCCGAGTACCAAAGACTAATTATCACACATCCTGTCTCTCCTGATTGAAATGTTGATTTAATACTTCATTTGATGACTTAACCATCTTGTACATATTTTTTAATTTTATAGACTACAAAAAAAGATTTTTTAGAAGGTAAAAAAATTAATCTTATTTCTGGTCTCAGATTAAAAATAATCTTATTTTAAGGTAACACACCTTACTTTTTCTTAGTCATATATTCCAGCTAATATTGGGCTAATTTTAAACAGTAACATGTTTTGCATACATATCGCAGCAGAGGAGCACAATTTATTTTTCCTTAATTTAAGAATAAAGATATTCTATTTAAATAAATGTCGTCTTATTCTAAGCTTTATTTCTCTTGATTATTAAACTTGGCTGAAGGTATAGATTTTTAAAAACAGCTCTCTCTTCTTCTTCACCCTAATCCTTAATCTAATCCTGTCCATCCTCCTCACTCCCAGAGAACATCTGAACATCTTCATCTCTGCCTCCTGTCTTCTGGTCAGAACCACCGTCTCTAATATTACCTTATTTCACAACATTATTGTCACGTATAATAGTTCAATTATTATCATGCTCTTATTCGTAGGCACCGGTTTTCTCATTGCATTTGTACTTTACTTTTTTACATTTCCACTTATATTTCTATTCAAGGATGAAATAATCCAAATAGTGTTCAAACCAAGAGTGGGCGTTCAGACGAGAGGAGCGTCACCCAAGAATAATTTCATGTGGGTGAGGATGCCATTCCACCTGGCCTTATATCATCCTTTTTCTTTTTACCAGCTCTCCATCCCCCTCAAACCTCTCCACTGCCTTTTTTGGTGTGTTTCTCTCCGTTTGGCTCCACGTGAGACTGACTGCTTCCCTCCGTGGATCCCACACCATCAGCCTCGCAGCTGTTTCTGGAGGGAAAAAGCCAGAATGTTCTTGGGTGGACATGCCAAAACTCTTTAACCACAACATTTCACCACCGCCGAGAGTTTGCCGCTCCGATGAGACTGTGAACGGTTTTACTGAAGGGGCATCAGCGACCTCTTCATCAGACACCCAAATTACGTAACCATGTAATAATAAGATCCTGGTAATTAGTCTCGGCATTTGGCTGCAGTACAAAAACTCAAAAGCGTATTAAGTATACTTCTTTAATTTTAAGTGAGTGTATCTCATTCCACTTAATGTTTGAAAAAAACTACGAAAAAGTCAGATTTCACTGTGAAATACTCTTTAAAAAATGTGGTGCTGGACATTTTACTCTAATAGTTCATATTTTATCTAACTGTTGGTTCTGCTCAGTTGAATCAAATTTGGCGAATCAAATTTGAGGAGATTTATTTTGTAGAAATCATATTTTACCCACTAGGGGGAGCTGTTATTTTCTTTCTTACTTTCTTACAAAAAAACATATTTGAGGAGTTCAATCCAGGGGGATTGCTTGTACAATGCAGGGGATTGGGGGCTAGTTTGACCTAGTTTATCTTAAAAAATGTTGCTTTCTGATATAAATGAAATAAATTACGATCTTCCTTGAGAAGTGTGTCCTAACAATACAACTCAGAATAAGTTAAATGAAATAAAAGGTTCACATGTACAGGAACAAAAAAAAAACCAAAAGTTATTCTTTAGGTAAATAAATAAATACATTTTCGATTGTTACTGACTTATTCTGAGACACAATATACTTGTACTTATTTTTGAAGGTAATTTTTTTCCCAGTGTATTCTGGTAAAACCAGAAAAAAAATGTTTTTCATTTTATGTGTACGGGGTCGAAAAAAAATATTTAGAAATAGATACAATTTATATGTACATAAACCTAGAAAACATATTCACATGTAAACATGTGTCTGCATGCAAGTATAAGTTCATAATCCATACAGCACCCTTTATTCCCTATTCTAAGAAAATTCCACTTTTTTTCCATTAAATTTGAATGAAATCATTTTCAAATCAAACTGCAACTCCCATCTGAACCTTTTTTTTCTTTTTTCTTTTTTAAACTATTCTGGTAAAACTCTTGGTAGACTCTGACTCACACGTTTGGCAAGGCAGCACAATAAATGATAACCAAACTGTGAAAAAGTGACTCACAGTCTGTAGACTGGCACAGCTGACGGACCTTATGACATGAGTTCCCGGTAAAGTACTTCTGTGCATGGCCCAAAAGTAGGAACATCATTATAGTTCACCACCTTAAGTAGTCTTACAAGCCCAGTAAAAAACAACAAAAAAAACAATTTCACCCTTTTGAAAACAAAGGCCTGTTGTTACTTCGCTCATTTGCGCCAGCAACTAAAATTTCTCACGAGCAGAAAAATATCAAGAGGGAGAACAACGAGTCTGCAAAAACTCATTACGGACCTGAAACCAGCCACACCTTCACTTTCTTCACAACCACTTTGGCCGCCTTCATAATTATTCTTCAAATGGTCAACTGGGGTAATCGGTCCCAGCCTGCAGACCGTTAAGTAAGTTCCCCATAAACAGGATGACATAATGCGCATACATGTCTGTTTCTGTGTCTTTAAGTGTGTCATGTCTCTAATCTTCGATAACTACCCGGCTCATTCTTCCCTGAAGGCGTCCAGCACATGACATCACACAGACATGGTGACCTATTCACATCGGAGAAGTGTATCGTCTCAACATGTTCGATTTAGGAGCCACCGACGGACGGTTTCGTCCGATTCTCCGGAGACCGTGGTTGCGACACCCGTTGGGAAATTCAGCGCACACAGGTGACGCATCGGCGGATAATCACCTCACAAGACCTATAGGGGAAAAGAAAACGTCTCTCCTGACAGTTATTTACATTGTGTTTATCAGTCTGAACTGTGGCTGAACTCGGGGTCGCAGATTAAAAGCCACCGGGCGCAGGTGGGTTTGAATCATATGTTTTACAGTACAAACAAATCCTGCGAGAAAACGTCCTTAGCTTCGTCCTCACAGGACATTCCCAAAGGACGTTGACCCCAGGCGGACCTCAGAGTCCACTGTGAACTCTGATCACATAAAAACTGTGTGGAATAACGCAGACTTTGTGGTTTTTCTGTATAATATGATGTGGAAGAAATCCAAAAGTTTCCGTGCAAATTCACTGATTGTTTAGATTAATGGCGTTGCTGTAATATAATGATGTTATATCCGTTTTTAGCAGAGAAGTAATCAGGCAACGATAGGAAATATTGGTGTATTTTTGGTGTTTAATCACAGATTACTCGCACATATTAACAAGTCCAATGTTACTGACGATGAAGATGAATTATTTTAAGTCTCACCTGTCCGTGGACACCGAGGTTACGGTGCTCGTGGAGCTATTTTACGTTTATATATGAATATGAATTTTAGATTCTTTGTGGTGTCTTTATTACAGGACGGAGGAATAAAACAAACCAGGTGGTTTGATTGGCTTACAACCAATATAGTTTAATTTTCCAAAACCTCCAAAGTTCAATAAAATTGAAGATAATCTCAGCTGATTTATGGGATACTATGCAGTACTTCATACATTTGATGCATTTCCATTAAATCCTATTTGGTTGAATGAATCATGAATATCTCATCCCTCATTCATCACCTCTGAGGAGAATAACGTCTTATGTAACCCTAAATGAAGGGCAATACTGTGAACCAGAGCCGCGTTCTGTTTCTGTGTGTGTGTGTGTGTGTGTGTGTGTGTGTGAGTGTGTGTGTGTATGTCTGCGTGTGTGTGTGCATGCATTTGTGTGTGTGATTATGTGAGTGTGTGTGTGTGTGTGTGTATATGTGTGTTCTTGTATGTGCATGCGTGTGTCTGTGCATGTGTGTGTGTTACTGTGTGTGCATATGTGTGTGTCTGTGTGTGCATATGTGTGTGTCCGTGCGTGTGTGTGCATATGTGTGTGTCTGTGCGTGTGTGTGATTATGTGAGTGTGTGTGTGTGTGTATATGTGTGTTCTTGTATGTGCATGCTTGTGTCTGTGCATGTGTGTGTGTGTTACTGTGTGTGCATATGCGTGTGTGTGAGTGCATATGTGAGTGTCTGTGCATGTGTGTGTGTGCATATATGAGTGTCTGTGCATGTGTTTGTGTGTGTTCGTGTGTCTGCATATGTCTGTCTGTGTGTGTGTGTGTGCGTATGTGTGTGTCTGTGCATGTGTGTGCGTGCGTGCATCCGTTCATGCATGTGCCTGAGTACGTGTGGTTTGCGTGAGCATGTGTGTGTGTGTGTATGTTTGTGTGTCTGTGTGTTCGTTTCCGTGCACATGTGTGTACATGTGGTTTGTTAGTGAGTGTGTGTGTGCATGTGTGTGTGTGCGTGTGTGTGTGTGTCTGTGTGTGTGTACGGTACAGGAGTACTGCAGAGTTCATTATTGACTTGAATAACACTGACCCAGACGGTGAGTCCCTGGTGGCTAGACCAATGAAAACAGCACCTCTCTTTTGTGGTTCCGTTCAGCACGACCCTCTTTCCTGTGCAAACGCTGCTGGTCTGACTGCAGGTCACACACACACACACACCTACACACACACGCACACACACACACACACACACACACACACACCTACACACACACACACCCTTGCTTCAACTCCAAAGGCCCTCTGCTGCGATGGAAACACCGCAGGCAATGACATCATCATTCCCAGATCACTGAGTAACGTTACTGGGCAGACTGGAACCGGAGTCCTGGGGAATGAGTAACATCACAGGACCGGAGCCCGGCGTCCTGACTGTTCCACAGCAGACGCTGTGGGATGCAACAAAACCAAAACGAGAACAAGTGAGTGAAAAACATCAGGGAAACAAAGCGAGCTGATTTATTTTATTGAATCTTCCCTGGTGTCCGAAACATTGAAGGAGTAAATAATTACATATCATTGGGGGTTCGAGACCCCCTCAGACGGCCTTTGTGTACTTGTTCGCTATCAGATCAATCCCTTCCATCGTTTCTCTTTCCGGCAACTCCAGAGTCACCTTTAAACAAACACCCCCTGAGGGGGGTGAGCCTCTGCCTGATATGTTTATGGGAGCTCAGAAAGATAGGAGGTTCTGTTACATTCTTGTGCTTATTAGCGGTTCACTCTCTCTTGTGGATTGGAAACATGGCTTCATTACATAATTTCCACCAAGAAGCAGAACTCTAGCCTCTTTGCTCATGTTTCAGTCTATTTATCACCAGTCGATTTTTTTTTTTGCACAGTGGTTGCGACACAGAAACAAACAAATGAACTTAAAGGTCAGAATGTCACAAAGAAAAGCTATTAAAATAGCTGGTTAAGGGTTTTCTTCAGCAAGTACTGCATAAAACAACTTGTTTACTGAAACTTTGGGTTCTGTGCATGTTAGGGTCATTATTAACTTTATTTGGTGTTTTCACAATGTTGATTAAAGTTTTATGACACATGACACTGAAGTTAAGCCAAGCTACCACGGCTAAAACAATAATGATCCTGAAGTGTTTTTGTATTATATCTGTTTCATCCACTATATGAAAGCGAGTTCGGGGCGTGCATCACTTTTGAGTGTCCTTCCTAAACGCTTCTGTTGTGTTCTTGCTTTTGCAGATCGTTTTTCTAAATATGTTGTGTTGTTGTTTTTGCAGCGTGCGATTGATGTCACATTGATGAATGCAGTACAGTTCAATCATCATCAATCAATCTTTATTTATAAAAGCGCCAATTCACAACAGCAGTTGTCTCAAGGTGTTTTCCAGAAAGAGCAGGTCCAGACCAGACTCTTTATATAATTATCTACAGGACCCAAGAAATTCCTCCGTGAGCAGCACTTGGCGACAATGGCGAGAAATAACTGCATTTTCAACGGGCAGAAACCTCGAGCAAATCAAAGACTCGGGGTGGATGGCCGGTCGGGTTTGAAAAGAGAGACAGAGAGAGAGAGAGAGAGTGAGAGCGAGAAAGAGAGAGACACAGGTGAGGAGAGATACAGACGGGGGAAAAGCAGCAAAGATATCAGCTATAATCCACTTTCTCCAACCGCTCCATGGTCGGGCCGCGGCAGCAGCAGGGATCCCAGGTTGATAATAACATTAATATTAATGTAACACTTAGCGATAGCTTATGGGGAAGTACAATACAATAATAACAATATTGATAACAACAATAATCATCATCATGAGCATCTTGTGATCATTGGACATGGAGCAGGTCCACAGCAGCAGATGCAATCACCAACCATGTGACCTTACAGGGCGAGAAAACACAGAGACTCCAGGGCAGAAGTCAAGTTAGTAACATGCATTAAACCATTTAACATGCATTAATCCAGTAACATGCATTAATCCAGTAACATGCATTAATCCAGTAACATGCATTAATCCAGTAACATGTATTAAACCATTTAACATGCATTAAA